>JYFJ02008088.1:0-13466 GCA_000934665.2 Catajapyx aquilonaris
ACCGTGGTATATCAGCAGACCACCCCCCTCCCCCCAAAACGGTCACGTGGTATATGACGACCCGTTACTGGGAGTAGCATAATTTTTTGGAGATTGGAATGTCTGTGAATTCATAATCTTATTATGGCTCCGCTGCACTGAATAGGTAAGTTTTCAGGATGAACGTAAAGGCCACAACAATGTAACGTTCCATTTTGCGTCATATGTTTATTAAATTTTGTTCACATAAATAAAACTTAGTAGGCTACTTATTATGACAATTTTGAACAGTTGCGAAAAGGGAACAACATATACAGCCTCCTTCCGTCTGTGGCGAAAGTCAGCCTGCCTCTCCTTAGATGTTTTCGCGCACATTTCCGTAAGTTCACGGACAAAAGACGCTTGCAAGTTGGCGAAAGAAGGGTATAAACATGCGTATACGTGTTTTTTTGTCAAACATGACCTGTGATCCAGAGGTGTCCCGGCACAAGAAGCATACACTGCTTTTTGCATTGGCGAGCGTAATCTGAGCTGCACGTTGTCGGGTGCTTGCGCTCAGTTTGGATGGTACGTAACGCTGTTTTCACCCAGATCGAAACGTCTGACGACACTGATATTTTGCATACGGCTGGAACAGTCTAATCTAGCGAAGGGCCCAGCATTTGACGACCACATTTTAAACAGCACATGCATACAACACATTAGTCGGATTATTTCGTTACGTACAACCACGTCAAGTGGATACCTTTTGGTGTGGCTGTGGAAGGTCACACATTCATGCATACAGCAAAGTGATTGCACAGATCGATGTTGCATTTTGTGCCCTTGAATTATATGAAGACGTCATCTGTCTCTCTTCCTTTCACATATCCGGTACAACGAATAACCAGCTGGCAATGCGCATTAGCCGAGCGGATATCACAGAGAGCACGCTTAGACTCTGGGAATAATACTGGGTTGTTGGGAATGATACTGTCACAAACTAACATGGCTAAGGAAACCATGGTCCACATGCTTCGGTTTTAGTCACTCAGATTCCAACTGCGTCAAGATATAAGAACCGCACCCCATGTCCGCTCTTTCGTGGAATTGCCCATATACATCTGAAAGGGCAAGGCTTTCTCTAATTCCAGAAATAGTCACCATACACATGAAGCACTCATCCCACTGGGACACTAATTTTTTCATGCTACTGCAGAAAAAGGTGTCAGGCTGGCTGGGAAGCCAGGAGCGGACGGCCTCTTTCACTTCCTTGTTGTCACAGAAGTGCTGACTGGCCAGGTGGCTCTTGATTGGTACGAAATTATGGCCATAAGCATGGTCTGTCATCTCTTCAGACCAAAAAAGCAGCATTTGCTTGTCAAGACCTCAGCAACATCGAAGAAGTGAAAGAGGCCCTCCGCTCCTGGCTTCCCAGCCCTCCTGATGCTTTTCTCTGCTGTGGCATGGCAAAACTAGTGTCCTAGTGGGACAAGTGCACTGTACTGGTGTCTAAAATTAGAGAAAGACTTGCCCTTTCATATGTGTACGTCAGTTTCAGTTTCAGTAGTGAAGATTCGGAATTGAAAAAGTTGTGAACTATTTGAGTCACGCTCCTAATTTCTCTTGGAGCCACACACTCCCACCTCTGTGCTTTAATGTAATAGCAATTGAAGATACTTCTTAGTGTCCATAACATTAGGCTGTAAATGTATGAAGAGCAGCTCAGTTTACTTTGAGTCACTTGCACTGCTAAAAACCAGTTTCAGTTGCAAACATTAATTATTTGATGAAATAAATTCTTTTTAATACCATGTCATGTAGTCATGTCGCTAATGGAAAGTCATATACAGTAAAACCTCGATATAACGCTCCTGCCTTTAACACTTTCCCGCATATACAGCTCAGTTTCCCTGGTCCCCAGAGGCACTTATCCCACATATAAGTGATGAAAATTGAAAAGAATTATAATATTCAGCTACAGTTTTTTGTTAAACTTTTGTGGATTTTTCCCTTGTTTGGCGTTATTTCTTGTCATAAGAAATAACCACATGAAAATACATGACAGTCACCTTCATTTACTAATATTAAATATTATAAATAAATTTTATAGTTGAAAATGTAGGTTTTTGTCAATATTTTTAAAAGACAAAACAATTAAAATCTTCACTTCCGTGGAACCTAGGAGGATCGTTCCTTTTTTGTTTTATAACTATTTTGAAGCCGCTTTCAACCGTACCTTACACTTTTAATTTTTCCAGTAAGTTTAAGCTTGAGAAATGAAAAACCTCTCTGATGGGGGTTGTTCTAGATTTTCAGGAAAGACTAAGTAGTACGTGGGCAGGTAGGTTCAGGTTAACGTGGTTTACAGGCTTCAAGCTACATAGCAACAGTGAAGGCATTCATTTCCGAAGAAAAGGGTGAATTAAATCGTTTTTCCCGCATATAAGGCTATCCTGCTTTTGGGCAGTCCCTTGAGGAGTATTATATCAAGGTTTTACTGTATTGAGTTAGCCTGAATTCTGCAGCATACAGGTATAAACAAGGTTGTCCAGAGGCCAAATATCATTTACCCCAGGGGAACGGTCCGATCTATGTAAGTGTGGTATTTTCTCCCTTCCCTTCAAAATTACCACAGATCAGTTAACAAGTGTTAGCACCAGAATACAGGCAACAATATTTTCAATTTTATTTTAGATGCAATATATGTGTAGTTTTTATTTACCTTGTATAGTTCAGACAATCTTTGGGAACCACACAATACACGGAATCATGACTGGTAGGGGAGGCATGGTGGCCGAGTTGGGAACGACTCGGCTTGCTGAGCAGAAGGTCCTAGGTTCGATCACCACCCGGGAGCTCCGTTTCGCCTGCATCAGGAGGGTCTCTGACCTGCGCCTTGGGGCTTTTGGCAACCTAACCTCCAGGGAGACTTTATAATTGATATTTAAGGAGGTTGGCCTAGCATTGCCTTTCAACCTCCAAGGATAGGGAAGGAAGGAAGCGGCTGTGGTCTATTATACGGAAGCGACCTCGGAATTATCCTAGAGAGACCGTGGAAAACCACAGAAAACCACGGTCAGGGTTGCCGGCCTCGGGATTCGAACCCAGGACCCCCCGATTAGCAGTCAGACGCCCTATCCACTATGCCAACCTGCTTCGGTCCTCCAGGGAGACTGCACACGACCCATTAAAATTTCAGAAAAATCGATTGGAAAAAAAAAAAGTGGTATTCCTATCACAGGTATTCTAAAAACAAAAACAAAAGTCATGACTGTCCAATTTCAGTCAGACTGAGCTGCCTTAGTACTGGCGCGTGAACATACCATTTTAGGAATAATTCTCTCTAGATTATACAGGGTGTATCTGAACTCAGTGCCCCGACGTATATGACTGCCTTCCTAGCCACCAGAGGATTGATTTAAGTCTAAGAGTCATATGTCTGGGCAGCCTCATTAGGGAGATTATTGGCCTCAAACATGTAGTACAAAATATCCTGTCCGTTAGGCCACCCATCGAACCCTCCCCCAGTCAGAAGGCTCTGGAAGGTCTGGGGGCGGGACTTTGTTGGTTTGTTGCCCACAGGTGGTAAGGCCTCTTTGGCTAGTTACACCAGAAAATTCTATTTAAAAGTCAGAAGGAGCGATTAGGCAAAAATCGCTAAAGAGTGTATCTCAGTAATGCGGCGGCCAGACATAATGACTCCTATACTTAAATCTATCCTCTGGTGGCTAGGAAGGCAGTCATATACGTCGGGGCACTGAGTTCAGATACACCCTGTATATTGCTCGTGAGTAGGATCAGTGCTGGATTTCCCAATAGGCAGAGTAGACAATTGTCTAGGGGCGGCCACACTCCCGGGGCGGATGCAAGGCGGAACATAATTTTAAAAAATCAAATCAATTATAATAAAACAAAGGCAAGAATACAGGAGAAAAATCCAATGCGGGGGGAAGGGGGCGGCAGATCTCAACTGCCTAAGGTGGCCGGGGGAGGGGGGAGGGGTGTTAAATCCGGCTCTGAGTAGGATGGTTTTAACTCTCCTAGTTGATATGCTACCCAAATAACTATTGATTTGCTCATTTGCATGGTTTGAATGACCTGTTTGGATAAATTCATCAATCAATGTGACACTAACACTGGGCATGGGCAGTAGCCTCCCAAACCTATTCCTTTGTCTCAATGTTGAGTCACTGAGTTACTCTCTCAACACTAATACCAAGACAGCTACACTGTGTTTTGCAACTAAATCTTGCCTGCTACTATAGGGAGAAAAACAATAGTTTAGTTGTAGCTAGGGCTTCACATTGTTATTTCTCACTATGGGAAAGGGAGGTGAAAACTCACAACTGCAATGCCAGATCATGCTCATGCCACCATATTGGCTGCTTAGAGCTTAGCAAATGTGGTGGAGGAGAGGGTGCCCTTTTATTTTACATGTTGGCAAGCAATTTACAGACAAGGACTTGACAGCTTGGTTTGCCATAATCCCATTTTAACTATATGATCAGAAATCATCCAACTTAAATGTCATGCAATGATTCGAGATGCCTATTCCTTCAATCTGAGTCTATTCTGTTCTGGATTTTGGGGTCATTTTCACTTATGCCAAGACCATACAATTCCTAAATTCAAGAAATGTCTAAATATTACTAAATTTTTGATATTTTTGTGACCCTCTCTGACGCAGGTCAGAGGTTACAAGATGGTGATGAACTTGATACCCAGTCTAGAAATTGTCATTGTCTAGCTCTTGGAATATATTGGGTTGTGGACCTCAATGTTGGGTGGATAAAATGGTGTGGAATCTCAACTGTTTAATAATAATAATAATAATAATAATAATAATAATAATAATTGGATACCCCATGATGGGCCTAGTGGGGCCTTTTAGGGGAACTTCTGTTAACGACCTGACTTTATTCCATTTTTGTGTTGCTGGTAGATGTTTATTGTGGGAGGAAATCGGAGAATCCTGACAAAACTCGCATAAACATGGAGAGAACACATCACAGCTTTTCCTGCATTAGAAACCCCCCTGTCTGATCTAGTGATCAAACTAACAAGGGAACGGTCAGGGTTGGGAACCTCCGATTTGGTTGAAACTGGCTTGAGGGGTCATTCATGTGCGATAGACACAGTGGTGAAAGTGTTAGCTCGCAACGTCCAGCCGTTTCCGAGATATGAGCGACAGTAACATCCGAATTTTGGCCGCGCGCATTTGCCGGGAGCCGCTCTGCCAGCTCCAAATCCCTTCTACCTTGATTCCCCCCACTTTTTTCGATCCCACGCCACCATCCCCCACTCCCTCACCAACAATTTCGTTTTCCATTGTTTCTTTGCTCCGGTATTTATTATGAGTTTTCCCCATTACCCAATTTTAGGTATAGAAGCTCTTTATTCGCAGTTGACAGAAGCGAAAGAAAGTAGCATGATGGTCTCATAATAAATACCGGAGCAAAGAAATTATGGAAAACGGAAATGTTGGTGGGGGAGTGGGGGATGGTGGTGTGGGATCGAAAAAAGTGGGGGGAATCAAGGTAGAAGGGATTTGGAGCTGGCAGAGCGGCTCCCGGCAAATGCGCGTGGCCAAAATTCGGATGTTACTGTCGCTCATATCTCGGAAACGGCTGGACGTTGCGAGCTAACACTTTCACCACTGTGTCTATCGCACATGAATGACCCCTCACGCCAGTTTCAACCAAATCGGAGGTTCCCGACCCTGATCGTTCCCTTGTAAGTAAAAGGCTGTCCTTAACAACATTACCAAGCCCATAGACCTTAGAGCGCTCTAAGGTCTATGGCCAAGCCATCCCATACAATTGTTGGTTGAACAATAAACGAAAGTGGAAAAATACATGTAGTGACGTGAAAGGAAGACAGTACGTTCTTCATGTTGGAACCACTTGAATAAGGAAATGAAGAAAGGGGATGGATGCCAATATGTTAGGGAATATTTGTCACTTGTCAGTTAAAATTGTTACAATAAGTTCTTTTGGTAGGCTAATAAGTTATAGTGACAGTGATCTTGGGTAGTTAAAATTAGCTACATAATTTTATGCCTTCCATGATCAGTTCACAGGCAGTGGTTTGAGGATCATGGTGGAGCCATAGTGAATATCATTGCAGACATGTTCAGAGGATTTCCATACATGGCTCACACTGGGGCTGCCCGGGCTGCAGTTGAGAATCTGACCAAGGTTTTTGGAAGTTTGTTGACTATGGTGATGAAAAAGGGGGCTACATGTCAACAATGTTTTCTTTTTGCAGTCTTGTGCAATAGAATGGGCAGAAAATGGAGTGAGAGTTAATGCTGTGGCTCCTGGTAGTTCCATCTACTCACCAACTGCAGCAAAAAATTATGGTATGAATGTATTCGAAATGGCCATACCAAATGTGCCTGCAAAACGTGTGGGAACTCCAGAAGAAGTGAGTAATTTAGTGTTAGCCCAGCAGTTCCTACCCCATGGTTTCTCCACTTTCTGCAATACTCCCCTGTCCAACCCCCTGGCACTCCTACCCCAGCTCAGTGGAAATCCTTGTGCAGGTAGAGAACGTGGTGGTAGTGTGTGGGATGGCCACTACAGCACTGCTCAGGATTACTCGGGAGATGTGCTTCTCTTCTACTAAATGCAGAGTCATCGGTTAGGATAGTGACATGCACGTCTACTGAGTAAACCTGAGCAGCGCTGTAGCTGCCATCCCACACACTACCACCCATGGGCTGCCCCCTGAATGTGATAAGAGGGAGAGTGACCAAACCTGTAGCCTATATTCTAAGACCGTGCCCCACCCATACTGATTCTCACCTTTGTGTTGTGTTATTTTTGTCACCCAATCAATACACCATTCTTAGGGAACTGAATATTGATTCCCTCACTCTCCTTATCTTTATGACAAGTGCACTTCCTGCAATTAATTGGCATTTTGTCACAGTAGTAACTCACTGGCCTTACTGTGTATTTATTTATTTATTTTTAACTTTGTTAGATATCAGGAGCTGTGTGCTTCCTGTTGTCACCTGCAGCATCATTCATCTCGGGCGCCACGTTGAGAGTTGATTGTGGAGGAAGTCTTTATTCACCACTTATGTGGCAAATCCCAGGTGTGTAGAGTGGCTTTTTTGTTGACCCTTATTGTAATGAATATATTGCTGATAATTGTGTTGATTAACCACTTTTCTCTTATAGACCACGATAAACTGCCTCCTTACAAGTGGAACAGTGACAATGACCAGATCAACAGTAAACTCTAAAATCCCACCTTATTAACTTTGAAAAACTCTTGTGGTATGGGCTGGAATGGTGGTTTGTGAGTATTTGTTAAGCTGGGGTCTTGTGTTCCAAGTACTGTCAAATGAGCCCAAGGACAATGTCTCATTTACACAAATATACAAGTTTACTATCTTTGTACAGAGAATAATAAGTAAAAAATGCAAATCACTTTTTTTACCATCCAGTTTGATTGTTGGGCAATTCCACGCATTATGTACAGACCATCGGAAGCTGTATTGAGGTGTTTAGGAGTCCACCGCGGCTAGGTACTTGCCGTAATAGATTTACTGTTATGAAAATCAGATGCAGCGCAGAAATGTGAAGGTGAGGGACATCATGGAAATTTCATTCGATGGCCATCCACGCATGTGCAATTGTCTGAAATCTCGTTACGTACCATCCGTCATTGGACACCAGTTTCTGGGGTATATGCAACTAGGGGGAAACTCTGTGAAATTTGACAGCACAGGTTTCGAAGCTCAAGTGCATGTGGGGCAGTAGGGTGCGAGGAACCTCATCATGCCATTAGATTGGGACAATTCTCATTTTGAACGTGAAAACATTTGAGATATCCACCCGTTACGTACCACCCGGCTTCGTTACGTACAACCTACAGCGATTTACTGGGAGTAGCATAAATTTTTGGAGATTGGAATGTCTGTGAATTCATAATCTTATAATGGCTCCGCTGCACTGAAATGGGAACTAGGTCAGTTTTTGCCCTTTGGATACCTTTTGGTGTGGCTGTGGAAGGTCACACATTCATGAATACAGCAAAGTGATTTCTCATATCGATGTTGCATTTTGTGCCCTTGAATTATATGAAGACGTCTGTCTCTCTTCCTTTCACATATCGCTACAGTGAATAACCAGCTGGCAATGCGCATTAGCCGAATGGATATCACAGAGCGCACGCTTAGATACTCTGGGAATAATACTGTGTTGTTGGGAATGATACTGTCACAAACTAACATGTCTAAGGAAACCATGGTCCACATGCTATCGGTTTTAGTCACTCAGATTCCAACTGCGTCAAGATGTAAGTACCGCACCCCATGTCCGCACTTTCGTGGAATTGCCCTGTTACAACCAGCCCCCGAACAATCCTACCCCAGCCTTATGCAGAGCCCCATTCCGTTATTGGTTGTGGGTGGTGAGGAGTGGGTTTGCCACTTCAGTGCTGCTTAGGGCTGAACTCACTGGCAATCCTGGCAGACGACTCTGCTTTTAGCACTTCGCAGTGATATAAGACCAGGGATTTTACTAACCCTCGGATGGTGACTTGTGCACTTTTTGTGACCAAGACCACTATTTTTGCTATAACATTGAAACTATAGCACACTTGAGCTTCCCCTTTGGGGTCATCTTCAATTGATTCCTTCTGTGATTAATGGCATTTAGTTTAAAAAAATTTAAAGCAAATAGCACAACCAGGAAAAAATTAATTATGCACCGATGCATATCTAGTTGGGGCCAAGAGGGCCAAGGCTGTATTACAAGAATGACTCACATCCTGCTTACTAGAGGGAGACCTGAGCTTATCGGTAGTGATTCATGAACTCCCAGAACTGTCAAGTTTTTGTAAAATGAAGACAGCCTTCTCCCAGCCTCAAAAATAGATTAGGCAAACAACACCCCTAACTCTAACTGATTACGGGCTCTCGAAAGGAAACCGGTCCAGCCTCAGTGAGGCATGAACATTATGGCCCCAACTGGGCTAGCTATAACAGTGCATAAATGATTTTTTCCTGATAGTAGGCTACTATTTGCTCAAAAAAGGTAAACTAAACACCATTTATCATAGAAGGAATCAAGCCATGATTGTCTCAAAAATGAAGCCCAAATTTGCTGTATACAGGGAGTCATTGAATCCACCAGTCAGACCTGTACCCGTGGCTTAATTGTCACCAGAGGATCATGTTACATAGAGGAGTCATTATATCTGGGCAGCCTCATTACTGACAAGGGAAGGTCACGGGGTGATAATGATGGATCTTGATGAAATTGATCATGCTAATACAGGATTTTATATGATACCCAAAAATGAAATATTTCGTGCGGAACCCCATATTTGCAAAAGTTATGACGTCTTAAAGTTCCAAAAATAATACATTTTCATACTCCACGGGATTACATAACGACCACATATAATGACATTGAAGTGTGTACTAATCAGTTTCTAGACCTTTTCTCATTCTTTCAGGGAGCATGTGAATCGATATATCGTAACCTAGGCAACATATCGATTCCAGTATCGGCTTGGGCGATAACATTATGGCGGCCGATGACGCTCATTGCAAACATGTCCAACCTCAGGAATAAATTCCACAGCCCCTGTGCCAGAGAGTCAGGTAAAACCCGGAGTAAATCCCCGAAAAACACAGTCAGGAATACACGGAAACTGTAACTTCGAAATCCAACGATAACCCGCCCGTAAAGTAGACTTGTGCGGATAGAGTGAACCCGGAAGACCGGAAGTGGCGGGTCACCAGAAGTTGACCATGAAACCTATCGTCGTCGGCAATGCAAAACCTCGTATCTCACGATAATGTCATTTTACAGGACAAGGAAAAACATGTTCGTGCAAAACCTCGCAAAATTTCTGCTTACACGGTAGATGAGTGCCTTGCAAAACCTCCCATAGATTAACTTTTCTTTGTGGGTTGATTGCATCATTATTGTTTGACAATACTTAATCCTGTCGTCATGAAGAGGGGTGCAGTACCTCATGGGCATAAGTGTAGGTATGGTAACTGCCTTACTTAAGCCTCTGTGATCACAAACAAGAATGGCCGCCATTGTGGCTGGTGAAAGAAATACGAGGTCTTGCCGCCGATCTCGGTTAGCTGTTGGTGACGTGGTTTTGCCACGTGACCTAAACACCCACTCTCATTGGTCCGAAAAATACGAGCTTTTTCAGGTCGACGCGGACAATTTTTCGGCACACAACTACATGAATAACTCTATTTCGGCCAAATTGCGAGTTACGAGGTTTTGCATTGCCGATGACGCTATTTTGGTCACGCTCAATCCGAATATGAAAACCGTTTGTTGCTATCTCTTACGGTTTAGGCCTTGATACCTGTCCACAGACGGACGGACGGACGACCAGAACCGTTCTGTAGGACTTTTTTCCGATGAGAAAAGGTCTAGAAACTGATTACACACTTCAATGTCATTATATGTGGTCGCTAATGTAATCCCATGGAGTATGAAAATGTATCATTTTTGGAACTTTAAGACGTCATCACTTTTGCAAATATGGGGTTCCGCACGAAATATTTCATTTTTGGGTATCATATATTGTCCTGTATTAGCATGTTAAATTTCATCAAGATCAGTCATTATCACCCCATGACCTTCCCTTGTGAGATAATTGATCATTTGCGATTTAGGGCCGTTTTCTTGAACAGTGGTTCAAATGTAAACCCAGTTCAAAGCTGGTTTAAACCCTTGACAACAGCCTAACAACAATCAAATCAGGGATTAAACTGGCTTTGAACCCGGTTTACATTTGAACCACTGTTCGAGAAAACGGCCCTTTAGCGATTGGGCCTAAGAGTGATTGTCAAATAGCAGTGACAAGTCGCATTCCAAAGAGGTCCACAAACTCAAAGTTTTACTACCTGAAATTCCCGAATCCAGCTCATCCAGAGGTAGGTCCTTATCACTTGGGAGGTCATTCGCGTTTGGATAAGGTCATGGCTGGGTTGCAAGTGTCATTTGACGTTTTTGCAGGTTGCAACTTTATTTCCCACCCGGTGACCCCCTTCCCCGCACCTCCTTCCATCGTCTTCTCGCCTGGGGTTAAGATAGTCATATCAAAATATTCAGCTTTTTAGAGGGTATCTGATAAAACGACTGCCCATTGGGGTCAGGGAATGAGTATGCAGATTTTCATTGGGAAGCTTCGATCTAAATTCGTCACTCGTGCCGTTTGATTTTTGTTTCAACAAACAACAATGGGGTTGATCCAACAAAATAATAGTCGAATCCAGGTAACGAACTGACAACTGAAGGGAGTCAGACCTGATATTGTTGAGGGCCCGATGATATTGTTTAGCGGTAATTTCGGCTACCTCTACCTGACGAGGACACCATCAGTACACTCTCTGCTGGGGACTTGTAAGAGCTGGTGGCTCCCATTTTAAACCCTCACCCATGACCACTGCACTACCTCTCTAACACAACCAATTCCCTAAAAATGCAATAACTTCCGTTAAACCCCAACCATTTTTGTCTCAGCTGACAGATGAGATACGGAGGGCTTCCGACAACCTCGACGGGACATGCATACCATCCCTGCCAGCCACTCCCTTAATGATGCTCATGACAGATGACTTTCTCACCTGAAATTCCTTCATGATTGTCACATTCACCTACCTTCCCACTTCTGGAGGTGTCTACCTCCCTGTCTCCCCCTTATTCCATCATGTTGGGTAGGTTCTATGGGCACTATTAGATAAAATGATGCAGGCTAAGCGTAGGCTAATATACAGGGGCTGAAGATAAGTATCCTGGTAACTGAAAACGGTTATATGTATGTGTATGGGTATCTTGGTTGCATTAATGGAAAATGAAAGTAGGATGTGATGTGCTCCAGTTCAAATAACTTTTGAGGTAGTGATTTATTGCCATTATAAACTCACGATGATTATACGTTTACTGAGTTGTTCTTCATTTAAAGATGACTAAAGTTTATTTGGTATGTTTTGTAGAAGGGGACTGAAACTCTCATGTAAACACTAACACTAAAAGCGAGCCGCTATGTAGAGTGCTGATGCATCATACTTGAAGTAGCCTGCCGTAATGGCCCTCTTAAAAAGCTCGTAGGCCCCTAAAGACATTGGAGTTGGGATGTTCTGCTGATCCCCCATGGTGATGGCCAGCTTCAGGTCCTTCTGCATGTGCTGCAGCATATATTGGGAGGGGCCACTCAATCCTTCAATCACCAGTTGCATACTTTCCAGAGCAGAGGGGGATGCCATGGGGGTGACTCCTAGGGCCTTCAGTAGAAGGTCTTGAGTTACTCCTGCCTCGTCGGCCAAAACCATGCCCTCTGCTAAACCAGCCTGAATAATTGCGGCATACTGACGAAGGACTAGATACATATTGGTGGCCGTTCCTCCTACAGCACCTAAGTACAGGGAGTTGTCGCCCATGGCCTGGAAGAAGATATTGTCTCATTTCCATGTTTATGTCAAATACCACAATTTTCAAGATGCAGTAACAGTTCAGACAACAGTCATTAGCAACCTTACCTGGAAGCATGTCTGGCAGTCATTATATAATGACTGGTCCCCTGCAGCAATTATGACCAGCGTCCCTTCCACGGCCTGTGATTTGCTCCCCTGGATCTGTGCCTCCAGATACCTTCCTTGATTGGCGATAATGGCGGCTTCTATTTCACAGCTGGTATTTGCGTGCATGCCGGTCATTTCTACGTAACCTTTCCCCTCAGCCATACCATGCAGGACACCACCAGGCCCAAACACCACTTCTTTGGCAGCTTGAGGGTCAGCCAGGCAGCTGAAGGTCACGTCTGATGACTGGACGATCTCGGAAGGTGTCCGCCCCCGCTCTGCCCCAGCCTCCACGAACACCTGGCATTTACCAGGTGTGCGGTTCCAAACCATGACCTTATGACCTGAGTTTAGAAGATTCTTCGCCATTCCGGAACCCATCAAGCCAAGTCCTAAAAATCCAATCCTGAGGCCAGATGGCTGAAATGAAGTAAAAAATTTAATACACATTGTTTTTGCCTTGCAGGTATGAAATGAGGTTGCATTGTCACCTGTAACTTCAACTCTCGAAGTCTCTCAGTGATAGTCTTCACATCTAACTGCACAAGTTCTGGTTCGGCTACCACATTAGGTAGGGTAGGCAGGTTTAAGAATAAATTCTGCTGGTTGTGGTGGATGATCAATGTTGCCCCATCTCCTGAGCCATTGCCCAGCTGATATCTGATGGCCAGAGAATGACCTGCAGAGGTTGACCGGCGCTTCTAACCACCCCAACAATAAAAGAAATGGTAGGTCAGTCAAAATTTAAAATTAATGCGGCATAGTAAGGGTGCGCCTACCTTGACAGGTGATGGTTTGTACTTCATGCGGCCATTCTGCATGCCCTTCTTAATGGCTTCGTAGGCCCTAATAGTAGTTGTCATTGGCTGACTCGTCTGATCGCCTATGGAAATGGCTATCTTCAGGTCCGTCAGCATGCGGTCCAGTTGGG
>JYFJ02008089.1:0-14066 GCA_000934665.2 Catajapyx aquilonaris
ATATCGCCCCAGGAGAAAAATAAGCGCACCATCTCAAAGTGCAACTCTTTCGCGTCCAGATACTCCAGTTTCATGCCGATACCTCCATATTTGCGGCAGTGACAGCGAGAGGAAGAAGTGTCAAACTCACGGGCCGGCCCGCGACGGGCTACCCGCAACAATGAATAGCGTAGCCTAGAGCGCGCTCTTAAAGTATAACTCTGAACTGTGCTTCGCATCCTCCAGGACATATCGATGTGGGGTGCACCTATTCGACCACAGCATCGAAAATGTGAATATAGAGGGTAATTCTGGAAGCACGTAATCCATTTTCAGCACTGATTAATACCAATTACAGGCAAGAAACCGCATAGCCCACCTCCTCGTTTGGAGTGCCCATGCGACTGGGAATGTTACTGCGAAACCCACCCAAGGCCGCCGCGCCTGATGTCGTGCGGCTGCGTCGAGATGTGCGCTTGTCCCAACCCACCCGACGTTCCCATACCGCGTTCCGGCTGCTCCTGTGAGACGGACGCGCCACTGCCACCTCGAATCGTGGAATGCTGCTGCGTTAACGTGTGTGAATGTATTATGGAGGAGAAACCTGGTTCATGCCTCGATTCCACACCATCAACCTCAACGGGAGTTGTACGCTTAAGAACTTCGACCTATTATTCCAGTTTTCCGCCGGGCAAGCAGAATGTCGGATTGGTTCCGTGTTATCCCTGTAATACGAATACTCCTCGCCCGACTGCATCAGAAGTTCAGCACGACTCCACACACAGACTGAAGAGGAAGATTTCTTCGAGGCACGTTGCGGGGATAGTGGAATCATGCTCGGAAAGTTACGATATTTCTCCTGAGCACCTTGATGAATCGCCCTCCCAGCATATTTGCCATCCTACAGCTTCAGAAGTCCACCATGATTCTGAACACAGATTAAAATCTAAGATAACCATTGAATCATCAAATCTTCAGCAGTCTGGATCTTCCGAGTCAGATCCTTCTGCACGAACTCCTGGTAACGAAGAGAGAGACACTACCTCAGTACATGAACCTCGTGCAAAGACTCCGGTGGCCACTGTAGAAGTGGAACAAGTTTTTGGACGCGATTTGCAACACACGTCATCACGTGTTCAGCAAGACCCTGCCTTCAAATTGAAAGCAAGGATGTCTTCTGAAACAATACTTCGCCCACAGGGCCAAACATTCAAGGAGCATAATCCTCATGAAGACCGTCATATGTCATCTGTAGAAGTAGAACTGGAACCTCGCACGGCGTCAAGCTATCCACAAGATGACACCTTCGAAACAAAAGCGGGACCTTATTCAGGTAACAAACCACAACAAGAGAGATTTCCAGGCCGTGACTCCTCCTCCCGACATGATTCACATCAATCCCAGAGGCAGTATCCTCAGAACATTACAATACGTGTAGAACATATATACACGCCAGCTCCTTCACAGGAAGGACCTAGCAGGCCGCATCACCCAACAAGAAACAGAGAGATGTCAAGCAGGGCAAAAAAACTTTCAGAAGCAGTACTTGCAGCAGTTTTAACCCCGTCATACGTAGCGTCACATGAGAAGTTGAGAGTTCCAGGCAAGGAGAAAAAGGTGGCTGCTCCTAAACATCGAGAAAAGGAAAAGAAGCAGCAAAAACCTGAACAACGCAACAAAGCTTCCCAATGCTCATGTCGTGGCCGAAAGAAAGCTGGAACAGATGGGTGTTCATGTGAGACAGAATGTTCATGCCAGGAAGAAATCAACGACAATTGTAAGCAAGGCGTGAACCCTAAGTGCCGCTGCGGACCTTGGTGCCAGACTTGTGACATATGCCAAGGTAGTGAAGACTGCTTATCAAATATTGGCTCCACATCCAGCTCATTTTCCAGTATTTCCGGAGAAGATTCCCTTAATTCTATACTTGAAGAATTGGATGCCCTTAATGATGAATCAGATGAACAGTACAGTGGCACCCCAAGCAGGCACATATCGGAGAATGAAATCCTAGAAGAGCACGTGACAGCCCCTGTTAGTCGGCTTCCCTCACCAACATCTACACGTGGTCCGACAAGTCGTCCGACAAGTCGTCCTACAAGTGGTCCGACAAGTGGACCTCCAAGTCGTCCGACAAGTGGCCCTACAAGTGGCCCTCCAAGTCGTCCGACAAGTGGCCCTACAAGTGGTCCTACAAGGCGTATACCACTGATGGTAAACCGTTCATGCCAAACCTCTGCGAGTTTTGCAGGTCATGATGATGTTGAGGAGATAATACTTCCCGATTCCGTCCGTAAAAATGCGCAACCAGAGTGGTATGAGAATATTGACTTAGTCAGCACAGGAAAGCCGGAATCATTAGAATGCCCATGCGGTATTTACTGCGGGGGTTGCGATATTTGTACAACGGATGCAAAGCCGGAATCATTAGAATGCCCATGCGGTATTTACTGCGGGGGTTGCGATATTTGTACAACGGATGCCAATCAGGAAGATAATGTATTCATACCATGGGATTTGGATGAGGATGCTATGTCAAAAGACGATCTTCCTCTCGACTATGGGTGTTCATCCTGGTCACCTCATCCCAAATATCCGCCATACACCGCATCAGAAATTCAGCACGACTCTGCTTTTAGGTTGAAGGATGCAGTCTCGTCTAATGTTGCTCCTCCAGCAAGTGACTCTTCACCTGAAGAGGAGAAATTGGACCAAAACCACCCTAGCCCTAGCAGTTCATTTGATGATATAGATAGCACATGGCGGGATAACCTGAGAGCCACTACGTCAGACACAATCCTGACTGTATTAAGAAAACCCCTGCCTTTTGGTCTGGGACACAACTCAGCCCCATCTCTTGCATTGGACCAGAGCAGTAGTTCCTATAGGAGGATACCAGTAGATCCTTGGACCACAAGGATAATGGATGGAATGCCACTTCTAATACCAGACGTCACCAGCAGTGTTTTTATCCCCTTGCCACCATTATCTGAAGATGATTTTGACTCCACACGTGCCACAGTCTTACGACATCCTGAACTACATCTCAAAAGTTCATATACGGGGAATGGATGGTCTTCGTGGGCTAGAGAATTCTTTGTTCGACTCTGGCGTATTGGTATATTTTCTCCACCACTACGACCTCCTAGCAGTGATGAACAGATTGATCGAGACATTATGCGCCAACCAGGCGTCACAAGTAGTATATTCCTGCCACTAAGTGACTCTGATCGTAATCTTGGACCCAGGATAACTCCATCACTTCCTTTCAAGCCTTCTTTGCCACCTGCCGTCGAAGACCCCGCAGAACATACGTACGAGGATTCACCGCCAGTAGAGAATGTGGCAATAGAAACTGATGACTCCCAGAAGGACTCGCCAATAAAGGAAGTTACGCAATTGCCAGAAATACGAGGTCCAGGGGTACAAGAACAGGTGGAAGTGGTACAACCACAGGACCCTCAAATTGATCAGGATGGCATACTCGTCTCAACTACTCTCAGTCAGTATGATTTTCCACCAACACTAGGTGCAGGGGAATCCAATTACCCCATTCATCATATTGGAACGCCCCCAATATTATCCCCTGATTACACTGGAATCACTGAAAGGCCTCAAGTCACATATCAATCTGCATTTTGTCCACAAGACAGACTCATGCAAAGGCCACCATACATAATCCAGCCGGATTTGCAGACTAGAGTTGAACAAGAAGGCCCAGAACTGTCTCCTCGGTCGTGGCCCACAAGCGACACATTCCAGCCCATGTCGTCAAGCCTTCCACTGGAAACACCTTCCGGCCAACTCCTCGGATCGGAGAGAACTCCATCACGTACACTTCCGACCCCAGGTGAGAGGTCGACTGGTGTTATACAAGATGTCACGGAAGAGTACGTACAAAGTCCTCAGAGAAGAGCCATTAGAACCTTTCCACTGTCAGTCTCTGATGCCTCATTTACAGGCCCGAATGATATAGCTCAAGAAGAACAAAACTTAACTTTCATCTTTGATGATGAAAGTAGCATATGTCTCTGCGACAGTGTAACTTCGATAACAAACGAGGGTAGCCCTCCCAGTAAGACTACATCCGATGGCTTGGAAGGTGTTTCACCAGTCGGGGCAAACCAGTCCTCATCTAAGCGTAATAATTTCTATCTTGAAGAGACTGTGTCTTCTACTACCGATGTTCACACCAGTTCCAATGCGTCTTCACAAGAGTCGGGAGCAGCAAATGCACCAAGAGAATTTGGAAGCCCAAAACTTTCCTCACATGAGAAGCCACGAAAGCCTGCTTTCTGCAGTTGCCTAGGTACATGCAAATGCAACGAAGAGTTAACCTGCGCCCAGCAATCACAAACCATAGAATCGTCATCAATACGTATTTCATTGACACCTACTGGACTACTTAGCAGTGAGCCCGTTGTTGAAGTCGTATCTGAAACAATATATCAAACACCCGCCCAATCTGATCTCTGTGCTTGCAAGGAAAGTTGTAGCTGTAGTGATAAATCCACTTGTGCATCTGCACTTTCTACAAGGTCTATCAATTCCAGCACTACTACGCAAATGTTAGCAGGGGACCAGGTTTCTTGTAACTGCCAGGACATATGTAATTGTGTCTCAAGCTCTACCAGTATTTCATTTGCCACTGTGTCACCTACAAACGAATGCACATGCCCAAAGTCAGCTGAGGCGTCGAGAGAGTCTTCACGCTCATGCTCTCGAGCATCAGCACTAAACCTGGTGGATTCAGTACAAAAATATTTACCCAGGTCAATCATTGAGGCGGTTGAATCATTGGTCACTGTTAAAATGACAACAGATGAGACAAAGTTCATGTGTGGGTGTGTGAGCAACTGCACGTGTACCAATATATCAAGTAGCTCCACTGCAGTGTCAACTACGTGCATAATTCCATGGACATCTTCACATACAGCAGAGATGATAGACAATAGCTGCAACCGGGAGACAAGTTCTGCCAATATGCCAACTGAAATCTCGACACCAACACTTTGCACTTGCCATGAAGATTGCACTTGCAACGAACAGTCACCCTCTGTCCATACATCGTCACTGTGCGTCTGTGAAGAAGAATGCAAGTGCGATTGGACATCACACGTTACTCTTGCAGCAAGAATATCACGGTCTTCGAAGACGTCAATACAGAAGCAGAAGCCAATCCCGTGTGTCTGCTGTAACTGCATTGTGTGCGAGTGCGATGTAGTGAAAACATGTGTTTCCAAGCCAGTGAATAAGTTGTGCTTGGAGATAACTTCCCAGAGGTCCATTACGAGCATGCAGAGTGAAGGGAAAATACCCAGTGAGTCCATGAGAGCCTCTCCAACAAGTATTCACTCCTCAACTTCATGCACTTGTGACCCTAGTTGCTTATGCAATGAAGCTGCTACTCCTAAATCCAGATCCGATCATGCACCAAGTTCTACTACATCACTGCAGCGTTCAATTCCTTGCACATGTAGTCCTATATGCACATGCGAAGGAGCTGGTACATTATTTGAATCTATATCCAGCACTGAGCTTGCACCATGTTCTGGCGCATCACTGCAAGAGTCTATTCCCTGCAATTGCAGACCTATTTGCACGTGTGAGGGAAGTGATACGCTTGGGCCCACCACCGACTTTCCACCATGTTCTGAACCATCACTTCAAAAGTCAATTCCCTGCACTTGCAGCTCTTTATGCACATGCGAGGGAAGTGATACGCTTGGGCCCACCACCGACTTTCCACCATGTTCTGAACCATCACTTCAAAAGTCAATTCCCTGCACTTGCAGCTCTTTATGCACATGCGAGGGAAGTGATACGCTTGGGCCCACCACCGACTTTCCACCATGTTCTGGAACATCACTTCAAAAGTCAATTTCCTGCACTTGCAGCTCTCTATGCACATGCGAAGAAGTTGAAAAACTTGAACCAAGAGTCAATCTCCCATCACGTACTTGCATGTCACTGCAACAACCCATCCCCTGCACTTGCACACCTCCTTGCACCTGCGAGGGAAGCGACACCCTTGGGCCAACGCCTGCCCTTCCACCATGTTCTGGGACATCACTGCAGCAGGCCTTCTCCTGCACTTGCAGATCTCCTTGCACCTGCGAGGGAAGTGACACCCTTGGACCCATCACTTACCTTCCACCATGTTCTGGCACATCACTGCAGCAGCCCTTCTCCTGCACTTGCAAACCTGTTTGCACCTGCGAGGGAAGCGACACCCTTGGACCAACGCCTGCCCTTCCACCATGTTCTGGCACATCACTGCAGCAGCCCACCCCGTGCACTTGCACACCTGTTTGCACCTGCGAGGGAAGCGACACCCTTGGGCCAACCTCTGACCTTCCACCATGTTCTGGCACATCACTGCAGCAGTCCTTCTCCTGCACTTGCAGACCTCCTTGCACCTGCGCGGGAAGTGACACGCTTGGACCCATCACTTACCTTCCACCATGTTCTGGAACATCTCTGCAGCAGCCCTTCTCCTGCACTTGCACACCTGTTTGCACCTGCGAGGGAAGCGACACCCTTGGACCAACGCCTGCCCTTCCACCATGTTCTGGGACATCACTGAAGCAGGCCTTCTCCTGCACTTGCAGATCTCCTTGCACCTGCGAGGGAAGCGACACCCTTGGACCCATCACTTACCTTCCACCATGTTCTGGAACATCTCTGCAGCAGCCCTTCTCCTGCACTTGCACACCTGTTTGCACCTGCGAGGGAAGCGACACCCTTGGACCAACCCCTGCCCTTCCACCATGTTCTGGGACATCACTGCAGCAGCCCACCCCGTGCACTTGCACACCTATTTGCACCTGCGAGGAAGGTGACACCCTTGGGTCCAGAACCAAACTTTCAGCATGTTCTAGCACATCACTGCAGCAGTCCGTCTCCTGCACTTGCACACCTATTTGCACCTGCGAAGAGAGTGACACCCTTAGGTATACCACCGACCTTCCACCATGTTCAGGCACATCACTGCAGCAGCCCATCCCCTGCATCTGCACACCTATTTGCACCTGCGAAGAGAGTGACACCCTTGGGTCTACCACCGACCTTCCACCATGTTACACATCACTGCAGCAGCCCATCCCCTGCACTTGCACACCTATTTGCACCTGCGAAGAAGCTGAAACACTTGAACCAAGAGTCAATCTTCCATCAAGCTCTTGCATATCACTGGAGCAAACCATCCTCTGCCACTGCGGCCCTGTATGCAAATGCGAAGATCCGGCACTGACTACAGAACCATCGTCGGAATTACCCTGTTCGTGTGAAGTATGCCAGTGTGAAGATACATCTTCTGCTACGGACACTTTAGGGTCGCTGCATGTAATGGATTCAACCAAGTCAGACATACGGCCTACTAAAGGACCATCCAAGGAAAAGGCACCTGAATGTCATTGCATATGGAAATGCACTTGCTCTGGTGAAACAGGTCCTTGCGAAGGAACTCTGTTTTCAGAGCCTCATATCACTAGTAACTCAGTTGAAAAGTGCATGTGTGGTGATCACTGCAGCTGTTCATCGCCTCCTTTGAGAGTAATCAAACAAGCACAGCAGATAGATCAGATATCATGTGCATCTACCTCAGGCGGCATGCGAGGTATTTGCATTTGCATCGGGCAATGCACTTGCGACACCGGTTTGTACGGCAAGTCAGCCACGTCTCAGAACATACCCGCGCCTGAGATGCGCTCCATGCCGCCGAGCTCAACCACGACTCAGACTTCATCCATGTACCCGTTCTCATCTGGGTCCCAGAGCACATACGTATGTAGATGTGTAGGAATATGCACGTGCAGTGACTCTAGGCAGAGATCTCCCATAATACTTTCGAGAATCTGCATATGCAGTGAAGAATGCGTATGTCCTAGCAACGAAGCTATGGGGAAGCATGTGCCATGTGAAGCAAAGCTGAGCAGTGTGGCAAGGCACATCATCGAAAGTCTGAAACCCTTGAGGGGTTTGGAAAACATGTCGGATGTAAAGCTGTGTAACTGCTGTGACACCTGCACCTGTGGCAGGGAGGTGTTTGGAGGTATAATCCCAGGCGAACCAATACCAGAGGGGATGATTGAATCCAAACAATTGCTGGCCAGTTCCATTACAGACCTGCTAAGCCCTGGAAACATGTTTCAAAATTCCAGTGGCATGTTGCCTCAAGTATCATCCCTCACCTCGTACTCGAGAGCCAGCAACATGCCTGCATCTGCTGCAGCCCGACAAGGACTTGGTCCATTGTGTACCTGCTGCGTGGTGGAAGAGATTGTCAAGAAAAGTAAGTAGGCTACCACAATAATAATAATAATAATAATAATAATAATAATAATAATAATAATAATAATAATAATAAAGGGACTGCTTTTACCCTTTACGGGGCATATCGCACAAACCTTTATTTACTTTTTGTTTTGTTACCCAGTGTATAGAAAGTATGGGAAGGTTCCCAAGGAGGGATGCTCTGAGATAGTTTTCAAGTAGTCATCTCCTCTGAAAATAGGGACCTTTTCTCTTGGCCCTGGGCATAGAACGGAGTGCCATTTTGCCGGGATATGTCAGGTTGAGGGACCCAACTTGGTCGGAAGGGACCCGATCAAGCGAGGGCTATCAAGCGAGGGACGGGATTTGAACCGAGGACCTCCGGCTTGGCTGGCCAGTGGCATTGCCATCAGTGGCCTCCTCCAGTAATGTGATAAGAATACTATAGCAACAATATTTCAAAATATAGCCTATGAAGCTATACATATTAGACGCAACCCAACCGGACACAGTTTCTTAACATTTTTACGAGGGCAAATTAATAAGTCTCGCTTTTAAAAATTGATTGCAGTTAATACTGTTTTATGAATATGCCACATCCGATATGACTAAATGAAAATGTATACTGTATACAGTACAGTATCATTGCCAATTTTTCAAGGTATGCTCCAGAGACTTTAAGCGTTGGAGTCGTACAGATGACAAGTTTTTCAATGTCTTTTGTCCTGAAAGGCTTCTCTTTTCACATGGAAAGACAATCGCAATTTTCACCTCCTATTACAACGATAACTTTTTCAGTATGGGTAATTATATCTATAACTTTTTAGAGGAGCAAAGAGATGGTTGTGACTGGATGCAATGTTGGCACTATAGGTAAGATGTTTCAAGACCTCAATGTCTAAAAATCATGAGGTGAAGCGAAGACATTAGCTTCCTTCACAAACGACACACGTGTGTTGCCCAAGCAGTGTGGAAGAATCCAGTGACTTTCGGCTGCGAGGTTTTTAAACACTCTTCCTGCAGTCCCGACCTTTGCCTAGTAACTCCAACCTCTTCGGTCCTATAAACAAAAGCTGTGAATTGAAAGAAGTTCTTATCGGAAGTAGAGGTGAAAGGTATGGCACGATGGTGGTCCCATCTCCCATGCGCATGGAATGGCCTTCAGGGCAGGCACACTGAAAATCTTGCTTTCCGAGCTGGACAAATGAATCAAAGAAGTCTCCAGAGGTCACACTGAAAAATAGGTATAGATATATCTTTTCACTTTGATACCCCATTTGGGCATGCTAATTAAAGTAATACGCAAAATATGAAAATGACACTTAAGTTATTGATTTCTATGGCATATAAAATGATTTACACGGAAAGTACGAGGAATTATTAAGTATACATCAGGGCTGAATAGTATCCTCCCACCACAACATACTCGTAGACTTGTGCAGCAATGAGAAGAACGTAAGCTGTCTTGGCCAGTCAGTCTATTAACGATGCTTTCAAAATTGGAGCAGTGATGGTAGATGCATAAAATTACAGTATATTGAAATTGCCAGAAAGCCGTGTCATCACGGATTTGCAGAGGCTTGTGGGCACCTGCATTACCATGAAGAATGGTTTAAGTGAGAAAAAGCTACTATTAAAATTCAAAACTCACAATATGGGGTTTTATGTGGTTCAAATACATTTGTCGTGCAATTTGCACAGTTGTAATTAATAATGTCGGAATTTTAAAAAAAATCCATGAGTTGTAAAAATACTGGTTTGACATTATCAAATTTGCAATATTCCATTTTATTGGGTTGGAAAGAAAGTAATGTCCAATGATGACGTAGCCAAAGTCGAAGCCATACCAATGGCTCACTCTGGCTAATGAGATTGCACAGGACACCTGCATCACATCGTCTGGTAGGTGGTATAAGTAAATGGCCGTTAGCCGGCAAAAGAACAAAAGTGTAAGCGCCAGCCAACATGAAAGTGGATAAAGAGCATATCCGCCATTGCATGCAGTATGAGTTTTCTCAGTGTAGCAGCCCCCTCATACAATATCAGTGCTGTCCGTGGTTCGAACCGTTTCGAGAGAGAAATGAGCTGTCAGACCTACCAAAAGCCGGAAGACCTGCAACAGTGGATATGGACATGCTGATGACCTTAGTGGAGACCTACCCAATAGTACCCATGTGTAACAGCTGCCCAGATGATGGGAGCAGGTTGTAGTAAATGACGGCGACTACATTTTGGACTGATTTGTGCTTGTATATACGGTGATTATCACTTTCTTGTTGCCTTGCATTTGCAAACATTACTTTCTTCCAACTAAATAAAATCGCGACATGCAGCGATTAGTATGGGCAGAAATTTTTGTTTACTTTACAGCAATGAGTTATCCTTTCAAAATAATTCAAAAATTGTCAATTAAGACCGTGTGCGCACACGACAGCAGTTACAACAAATATTAGTTTTATCAAGAGTTAACTCTAAGTTTTAATGAATATCATCCAATTCTCAAAATTGGGCGCAGTGTAACATTACTTAAAAATTAAAATTTCAATTGCTGCACATTCAAGTTACTTCTTCATGTGGCCATTAATTTAAAAAGAAAGCAAATTCGAAACTTTCAAGGCTGCGTTTTTACAGTCAGACAATAAATAGAAGTAACCAAGTTTTACATTTGCATGTGATACAGTATTAATAGCAACACTTCCACTAAATGTTAATTGGTACTGTACCACGGTAAAATCAATCCCGGAAGGTTTCCTTTTGTTTTAAAATATTCCATCCAAAGATGTGACAGCATTTTAAGCTTGACTAACAGAACAAGGTGGTCTACATCTAACTAAGCTGCAGCAAATCGCATCATATATTTTTAACATGTCAGGTAATCACTGTATAACCATTACGTCTGCTGCCACGGTTACTCCCAACCAGCCCCCGGACACTCATACTACCTTCAGATCTTATCACCTGCCGGGGAATTTTGCAGATGGTGCTCACCTGAGAGCGCCATGAGACATCCGGAGTCTCCGGATAAGTGGTGACCCTACCGGACTAGGCTGAACTTTAGAGGTACAAAAGGGAAGCGCTACATTGGGGGACCCAACATGGGGGCCGGCGGCCATGTTGGGCCCACATGTAGCCCTTCCCTTTCGTAGGCCTACCTATAAAGTTCAGCCTAGTCCGGTAGGGTCGCCACTTATCCGGAGACTCCGGATGTCTCATGGCGCTCTCAGGTGAGCACCATCTGCAAAATGCCTCGGCAGGGGGTGGGTGGGAGTGACCAGACCTTACTTATATGACCGTGCTCCCAACTCTAACCCACCTAATAATACCTGGTCACGGGTGTGGGTAGTCTTTGATCAGCATGACTTTAGGTTACTTCCATTGCGTAGGAACGCAATAAACTCCTCCACTCTCTTGTCAGATGAGGACGGAACCTGTGGGGATGAGAAATGCATCTGCGTCCATCTCCGTTCCCTGCAGGAAGTGGTAGAAGAGGAACCTGAGCCTGACCATTACACCCCTCGTGCTGTAGCAGAACCCCCGATAGATCTGAGTAGTCGGCGACCGGTGCCAATTTGGCCACGATGTGAGCTGCCAGCCTCTCAGCTGTCAGCCTCTCAGATGCCAGCCTCTCAGCTGCCAGCCTCTCAGCTGCCAGCCTCTCAGATGCCAGCCTCTCAGCTGCCAGCCTCTCAGCTGCCAGCCTCTCAGATGCCAGCCTCTCAGCTGCCAGCCTCTCAGCCGCCAGCCTCTCAGATGCCAGCCTCTCAGATGCCAGCCTCTCAGCTGCCAGCCTCTCAGCTGCCAGCCTCTCAGCTGCCAGCCTCTCAGCTGCCAGCCTCTCAGCTGCCAGCCTCTCAGCTGCCAGCCTCTCAGCTGCCAGCCTCTCAGATGCCAGCCTCTCAGCTGCCAGCCTCTCAGATGCCTGCCTCTCAGCTGCCAGCCTCTCAGCGAGCTCAACAGGCGAGGAACACAGTCACAGCACCACCGAACAACAATGTTCGGCCAACAGTGAAATCAGCGCACCCGCCAGTGGGGCCAGGCTCTGCTTGGGCCAGACCTGGCTCAGGATCGGGCTCGGGAACAGGATCTTTGGAGTCAGGCACGAGGTCAATGTCGCCGGCAGTGTCAAGCGATGACGAGCTCCCTGCCCGTGCAGGTCATCCACACGGTCCATCTACTCTACGGAGTGGAGAGTGCCGTTGCACTTCACGGATGGAAGAAATGGTGAGCATCCTATCAAGTCTGGACATCTCGCAGGTCCGCCGCCTTCATGACGATCTGGCACGCGTCATCTCTCCTACCGCCATGCGTGCTTTGGAAATAAACAGCCCAATCCTGAGACAGGTCGCATTTCCTGCGGTGAGTTCTATACCTACTCTAAACTAGATCGCAACTTTAGTAAAATAAAAACACCAAGGGACATAATAATTATTACATCCGTTTCAGGATGTAAAAGCAATTTGTTGGGGCAGGCTATATGCATTTTTATGTATTTTTCCACGCAAAGAACAGCAAAACAAAGTGCACTAATCCAGTTAAAGGGACACTCCACTCAAAATACAGGTTGGGTTCTAAAAATCGGGCAAAAGATCCTGATTCCGAGGGTATAAGCAGTTTTTCTTAAAGACGAACGGTAAGGCCAGTGTGAAAGCTGGAAGTGTGTCGTTCGAAAACCGCGCGCGGGGAAGGTGGGCGCAGGTGGCGACGCCACCAGAGTGGAACCGGGCGGAACTAGAGAAGGCATCCTGGCGCGGCGAGGGTCCCCTACATGGTTGCCTCCCCCACCCTAACTGTCTAACTGTCTAGGTGGGGGAGGCACTCACGTAGGTGACCCTGGGCGCGGCATGCCTACTATACTTCTCCGGTTTGCCGCGAGATGCTGTTGTATCGCCCTTCTTAGCAGACGACGTGTGTAGATATATTATTTTCCGTGTTACCGTTGGGCGTAGGAAAAAACCGATTGCACATTCGGAATCAAGATGTTTTGCCCGATTTTTGGGGGCCAACTTGTATTTTGAGTGGAGTGTCCCTTTAAGGTTTTGTTAAAATGCTACTAACCCTATTTTGTCAGAGTTTAATGCGGTGTGGTAAGGCTGAAAGGGTTTGGACATGAGACAAAGGAGTAGCAATATGGAAAGATAGTAGGCCTACTTCATGTTTCCGTTTGCTGTTATGGTGCATGTAGGATGCCTGAAGCAATTCACGCAGGTCTGCAAAATTTAACTCATAAAATATTACAGAGGCTTGTGACAGGTTTCACACCATCCTGAAGTGTTGCAAAAATAGGCCTCGCCATGCCTTTCGTTTTGGTAGTCAGCACATTCTTGGTATAAACTGCTTGATATTTCAAACATTTCACGATATTTCGCGCCAGTTTATGATTTCCCATTAAATTTACTTGAAGACGGCGTCAAAAACGGGAATTTGGAGTTTCAGGAATTTTACTCGCTTTGCGAGGCGGTGGGGATCCCCCCCCCCCCCCCCCCCCCCCCCCNCCCCCCCCCCCCGCACCCCCCGTGGGGCTGCGTCCCACTTGCGCGCCTTCGGCGCGAATTGGTCGGGCCCAGGCCAGTCTCCGTAACTCTGTGAGGCCCGGTGCAGTCGCACCCGGCCGCCCCACACTTCCCCCACTCTCCGATGCGAACACAGCAAGTCTTTTTACGCAAAAATTGGTCCGAGCGGGATGGCATCCGTTTACAGAACACCCGTGACGTCACCACTAAAGGTGTGGAGTATGAGAATGCGCCCTAGCTGACGTATCGTGAAAAAGGCAACATGATGCAATAACCGGCACAGATGTCGTAGTGGCAGAGTTG
>JYFJ02008090.1:0-13454 GCA_000934665.2 Catajapyx aquilonaris
CCCCCCCCCCCCAGCCGGTGACGTCACTCAATGCCTACCTCTTCTTACTCGCATGGCTCGCACTTTATCATTGTCGCTAGCAGTACGACGCGATTAATGCCCACTACTGTACTATAAGTGATATTGAGTACCCAACAAATTCTCTCAGACATCAATTACCGTATTCAATTTGGTCACCTGGTGACCAAATTGAATACGGTAATTGATGTTCTGATCTTCAATATCTGAAAAACCTAATATCGCAGGCCTGCATTACTGTAACGTTTCTCCAATATTACTCTACAACCTGTACTAAACGTGCGGGCATTTTTTGTGTGGCACCAAGCCCTAAAGGGAATTTTGGCAGACCGAGTTGATGAAGTTAGCAGACGTCGAAGGGATTGTGTACGTGTGTGCAGAGGGGGGCATATGGGGAGTGTGGAGAGGAGGAGGAGAAGGGAATGAAGGGGGTTGGAAGGGGGTGGAATTGAAACCGGAAGCAGTCAATGAGAGCCGAGTATGTTCTTCCCTTTTTGGCTCATCCAGTTGGCGTGGCATCGCGCCGAGGCCCGCAGCAACAGATATGGCGGCAGAAGATTAAACCTCAGCATCAGGATGGACCCAGAGGAGATCATTCAGGAGGTGCTGCAAGGGCATCTGGCCTCCTCCAAGTGGCCGGCTGCCAGGCAGGTCAAGATTTACGTATCGTCCACTGCAGATGGTCAGTATATTGAAATGTCTTGGTGTAACCCGGTGTCTAATTTCTGTGCAATTCTCACTCTCATTTGTACACAATTTGCACACATTTCTCAGCAATAGTGTCAAAACAATATGCTCGACTCCCAGGAAGCTTGAAAGCCCTGAACAATAGGAGTCTTAATTGCGAAGTGTATCACAAATGTACTGTTTATCTTTAGGAGGCTTTCCTAAAGGCTTTAGTTTCCAGAGAAGGGATGATAATTAAGGCTCCGGTTGTCAGAACCTAATTTTAAATACACAACAAAATTTGAGAAAAAGTTCACTCATTTTCCTCCTGAATTATTGTGCTGACATTTGGAGTTGAACTTTTTGTTCAAATTTTTAGAGTGTAAACTTTCACCACTGGCTTGTAGACTGTAGGGCATTATTGACGTCATAGCACAGAAACATTTGAAAATTTGTCATCTGTACCTCATTTTTTTCATCAAATTTTGACAGAAGAGTTTCATTCGATGACTGCAGCGAACCAACCCTCATAAGACCGTAAGCCGACAAGCCCGAAAGTTCCGCAATGATCGATGGATATTTTATGAAAAGAACTGAACAAATCGCATTAGCCGCTTCCTATTGAAAACTATTCCAGTACACTTCACATCCAATGGAGGATTGATTATAATATATATATATATTTAAAAAACGTCAGCATCGCGTTCCTTAATCATGCCACGCTTTTTAAAGTACGATAAGAGTAATCTGTACCGTTTATAGGGTTGCTCTAAAAGAGTGAGGCTAATTACTTGTGTATACTCTCTCGTTTTAATGAAATCGCCTAACTAATCGCTATTTTTTTCTTTCCAAACCTGGCAGACTTTGGCGAGGAACGCCGATTGCTACATGAATCGATATTTCCACAACTGCAGTCGCACTTTGCACCGCAGGGAATTGAGGTAAGTAAAAATGCAGCAAATGCGTTGAAGAACCTACTTTTATACCGAATACTGCAGATAAAGTCTATTATTTTTTAAAGTACAGTACAATTTCAAAAAAATGTACTACATCTAAGGTACCGTACATTGCCATAAATTTAATGCTATGTTCAGAGTGTCCTGCCATGTTTATTTTCAAGTTGAACACATACAAATATTGTAATTTTATAATAATGACACATCCAGCACTGTCACTTGATTTTGACGTGTTTTCCCACTGCCATCACATTATGGGAGGTGTTGTATCTGTTTCGAGCCCGTTGGGTACAAACTGACTGCTGACCTGTATACTGATTGACATGGTAAACATGCGGCGAGGGTGCCGACAAAAGCTAACTGAGGCACAAAGGCGTTGTTTCGAGCGGTTTTAAAGCAATGAGGTAGCTAGAATTTGTTTATTGTTCCTCTTCTTCAATGACTTGATTTTTGGACGCATCCTGCGTTCACATTTTAAAACCAAGAGAATGTAAGCACTGAAGCAAATATGCTATCCTCTTTATGCTGGATTAACGCGTGATGCAGGCTAAATAATGCGCAGGTTGTGCATCGACCATTGGACACACAGGCTGTGCTGGTTTAATATATATTTATGGAACAAACACAAAATTAATTAATTTGTTAAATATATTACATAAAATTAGTTTCGTGGGGGAGAAAAATCACTTTTATGTTACATCACATGAACTATCAGTTATGATAGGTCATATTCTACTCCTTTCCCTTCCAATTATTGAAGCGAATTAGAGCAGCAGTTATGCAATTGTTCGGATTTTGAAAAGGCTAATGTTCCCATTGCAACTCGCTTTGATACACCCTGTTTACCATTGTGGATGACCGTTACACTTTCCACGCCTTGTTTACTCATATATTATGCCAATAATTGTGTTTGCTGACGCGTCCAGTTTATTCTCGCATTTGTATTGAAAGGGTGGGGTCCAACTCAATTAACGTTTATATCCGGCTCTTTCCACCATTGAGGACTCTATACAAAAAGGGGATCAGGTTTCAATATCAGGTGAGTCGCTCGCTAATTTGTCAAAGTTATCAGTTCACGCCACCTGTTATGTAACCGTGAGTTTTCATAACTTGTTTACGTGTTGAAATCATGCAATAGTTACCAATTTGAATTTTTTCCACTTTGTATCTGATATGATTGTGCAACTTGCGCTAGGATTTTGTGAGCTTGAAATTGATACTTACGAATCTTGAATAAGTTTTACAAACTCTTCCTGAGACCGAGTTCTGTAGTTGTAACGAAGTTCTGAGGAAACGTGTTTTTTTTTTTTCATTGCAGAATTTGCGTTTCGTGAAGTCAGTTTTTTGTATCCTCTTCTTTTCTGTTCGTCATGTATTATTCATTCCTTTTCGGTGTCTCAGGTGCATCTAGAGCAACGGTACAATTTCTCAGGCCGGAATAAAACAGTGCTAAAGAAAAAACCTGCCCTGTTCCTGGTTTTGTACATGCGAATTTAAAGGATTGGCAAACAGTCTGGAGAAAAAAACTGTTTTTTTAAACTCTTCCTATTCGCCTGCTCAATTATGGAACTGCGTGAAAAGGTTAAAGGTAAAGGTCAGATCTGGGCCTTGTTCTGGGACACATCCATGTATAATGCAAATTGTCATCCAGCGAAAAGCGGCCATTTTATTAGCAACTGAATCGACTTGAGGTCAGCCATCCGAAGAAAGATGGGCGCCTTGCATAAGTTTGACCCATAAAGGTTACGACATTTTTATCATTCATCTTGACCTAGTGCATAGTTTAACTTTAAAAAAAAATTTGGGTTGGAATCTAGATCATGGAGGGTTTGAATACGAGAGATGTTTGGTCCACAGGGAAATTGGGAAGCATTTTATGGATTGAAATGGGAGGCATCTTAGACCTCGTCTCATGGGAAGGTGATGGATGGCATTGTAGCAAACACTGTGATGGATGAAGTTTCGCCGGACAGGAATACAGAGTGGAGAACAAAGCGTTGGATTTATACGCCATTTTTCAATCTTGAGGCTGCGGAAAGGAAGGACAGCCATCAAGAAGTTGGATTAGAAATTAGTCAGCATTTAAATGCCTCGTTAAATAATTTTAAAAATGACATTGTGAGACTGACTCAAAAAATTATTCGCGAATTTTGGAGTGTGAAGAGACCTGTGGTTACAGAAAACGGTGGGTAAAAAAACTTTGAGTCATCCGTCTGTCAACTCAGCCAAGGTTTTTACGGTCGGATCTGAGCGTACTTTTTCCAATCTTCCTTCCTGACGTGAATGACGCGGAATTGCTTTGGGATAAACCAGCCCCAGGCTGCAGTTTTGCCCGGATGTGCAAGCGCAGAATCTCACGAGATATGGCAAAAACACTCACTTGCCTCTGCTGTTACTGTCAGGACCCATTTTTGGAACCGAAAAAAAGGTGTCCCTAAAACGATTAGGAATGATTGCGCAAATTGACCAGATAGTATAATGTCGTTGCTGAATTTTTTCATGAAGTTGTCGACCCAATTGAAATCAGTCGGATGTGTAAACCTCTAAGTTGAGCACACTTTGAAACCGGTCTTTGGTTAGGTGGCGTGTGTCTTTGGAGGGTTGTCCACTGGAAAGCCTCAGAGTCGATAAGGGACCCTTGTAGAGAGTAATGGATCCCAAGTCTGCTGATTTGCAGGCCAGACCCGCACCATGTCTCAAAAGAAGTCAGAGCTAGAGAACTAGAAGAAGAAAAAAAAGTGCGTGGGATGGCAAAGCTGGCAGAAGATAGAAGAGATAACTCTGATGCTAAGCTGTGTAGTTGAGAAGACGAAAGGTCACCGCTGTCACTTTTGTGTCCGTTCCCATCTTAAAGGATTAGAGGCGAGACCTGAATTACAACTAAGAGGAAGTGCTGAAAGTGGCCAAAATCATTTTCACGTTGATGCTATAACGAGCTTTCAACTTTTTAAAGTTTCGCTAACTGAAGTTGTGCATTAGAAGCAACTCATATTACTTTGGGTTCACACAGACGACAGGTTGTCTTTTCTGTTTTGATCTACAGACAAACACAACGACTCAGCTTTAAACGACCTTTATAAGGTTCAATGAATGCCTGACATGCGACACTCTACTGATTCAATGATGGCTATAAGTCAACCAAATGGTCCTGTCTGGCCTTGCTGGAAATCCATAGCAGTTTATAGTACTGTAGGTGAAGCGATTTATTATGAATGCTTTTTAAAGCAGGATATGCCTCTACTTTGGCAATTTCAAATAAATTGCATTAATAATGTAAGAATAATTAGCCACACAACAGTCCTTATTATGATGGAATTCAGTAGGTGCCACTTTGTGCATAAAAATTTCTATAATTTAGCTTTAATGTGACATTGTTGGTGAACTAATTATTCACGACGGCTTCAGTAATTCTGTTTTGTGCAATACCATGCAGGTAGGCTTCAATTAAATAATTTATTTCGTAATCCGCCTACACTACATTCGCAATATTTCAATGTCTGTATAGGGTGTTCAAACAATTACTTTCAATGGGTTAGATTCAATCATTCTTGGCTTATTATAGTAATTCTCTACATAATGTTTTCCCCCCCATGTAAATGACCCAACCTGTGCTTATAATCAGTTTGTGCCCTGCAGTTTCGTTGAACCCGTATTGATTTATCGTTTCAGGTGCAACTGGTGGACATGCACCAGAGCGGTTCAGACCTAGCATTAGATGCCAAAAAATGGTCGGATCACCTGTACGAGATCAGAGAGTGCCATCGCGTGTCTCGAGGATGCTTCTTCCTGGTAAGCACATTACAGAATGATAAGCTCATTACATCGCAGGCGAAAAGGGACAATCAGATTCAGTTAATATCGTTAATATCTGTTTGGCAGTGCCTTGTGGGCAACAAGTATTTGCCGTGCCCCATACCGGACTCGATCGAGGCCAAGGAGTTTCAGGTTCTTAGAAGAAGGGCAGGAGCTACAGGAGCTATTTTGGACGATTGGTACGAGGAGGATAGGAACGCACCCACACCTGTGTTTGCACTCAAACAAGAGAGGATAGTTCATCACAGGTGAGTACAAAAAGGCGTGTAATCTTTTACTATTTGAACAGGACTCATGATCGATATGGGTTCTGAAATGTGGGACGATCCTCTGAGGTCCATGAGCGTGAGCAAACCCTTCATAAGAAAATTGTTAAAAACGTGCCTGGAACGATCACGTGACTCCCCCACCCGTTGCCTGCCATCTATCGGACGCATCCTGTACCAATCAACCTGTCCCGTCAATGTCCACGTATGGCCAACAATGCCATAAAAATTCCAATCTGCAACCGTGCAAATGATATTTGTTCATCTCTTCCCTATATGCCTGCACGTGCCATGTGGCCCATCCATTTCAAGTGCTTTTCCAACTACACATTTTTTTTTTTTTGCTTCACTCATAAAATTTAGTGCCTAACAAATTACGTGCTCAAAAAAGCGTGTCGGTTCTAATTAGTCAGCACTATGCTCCGGGGACACAGATATTGAACGCGGTGTCCCATTTTAAACCGAGCAGAGTCGAAACATTTTTCCGTCATTTCCCCATCCACTAATATTCTGGGTGGAAAAAGTGCGATTCGAAATTTTCCCGAAATTTTAGTCACGAACCGTTCCGTTTTTGCAGTGAAAATCTCCGTCTCTATTCATGAAACGTAAAGTGGTAGTCATTAAAGTTTACGGGCTTTTGCGTCTGAATCGGTCCGGATGATTAAACGTGATAAGCACCCTCCGTAGTCCCACCTTCTGCACATTGTTAAAATTCATCGTCGCGGATACCGTTGCATGGGAAACTTGACAACCAGGCTTATAGGCGCCAATTTTATTGTCAGAGTCGTAATTATATTACTCGGTGTAAGTGATGAACTGGCACAGGGGGGCATGCTAATTAAGCTGACGTACACAACAGGTGCTGGTGATCGATCATACTCAGCACTTTGTATACAATGATTGGTTTACTATGTGATTTTGTAGTATTGTAAAATGGAGTTGCTTCAAACCCATAACTAGCATCTGAGGAGGCCAATCACGCTTCGGTTAGCGGAGTCGACGCATACCGGTGTAGAAAGTATAAAAAATTAAGACAGCTCATTATTTATTTATGTAAGTTATACGGTATATTTTTGCATTTATTTGCAAGCATTTCTCTATTCAAAACTTGTGCATACGCAGGCCCTGACTGAGTTTGTGCGTGTGGTAGAGTGTAATTAATGACTTCACGGTTTGGTGAATGCTAACCTTAACCGCATAACAGGTCATGTGCACTATAATCACGTTAACCTGCTGGTTGGGAAGTTATTTAAAGGAAAACTACGCTTATAAATAAAGCAAACGTAATCCATTCTTGCTCATGCAGCGTTATTTATAGCTGCATGGAATATTTTCAAGTTATGAACAAAGCATGATTTTTCTGCAAGTTTTAGTGGAAATGTATTAATAATAATTTCCCTTCAATGCCAGCACATAATGAACCGTATACGCCCTAGAGTACTATTCACTATCCTCTGACTATTGATCAAAATGATCGCCTTTTAACGATTCCCCTGCACAAAACGGCAACCCTCCCCCTATATTGTGAACCTAGTGTTTAATTTCACGTTGACAGTCTCCAGTTACAAAACCCCCAGCTATACACTCCATCCAAAAAAAAAGTGTCTATCGATCATAGCCTCTGATCGTCCAACCTCCTTCTTCCGGACTATATCATATACGTTATATAGGTGTGGTTTTGCACGTTCAGGGAAGCGAGGGGTTATTAATTGAAGGGAATGAATAGTTGGGTGGGTTTTGTCAGGACCGCAGAAAGCTGCCATCTTTAATCATTGGTTTTGCAGTCAGGGGGGCCAACATAGAAGGTTCCATGTTTGGGTCGGAGAGAGATGGAGGGTTTGGAGGGTAGAGAGAGGGAATTAATGACGAGCTTGCCCAAACCCCCCGGATTCCTCCGGTTCGCATGACAGAAGCCCAGTTAACCACTGTCCGGGGAGTTTAATGAGAGGACACTGGCTTCCGGGGTTGATCAATAGTGATTGTGTGGGACGGTGTTCGAACTCACCTCCGTTTTGATTTTATGGAGTCTGACGATCAAAAGAATTAAGAAAGATGGTCATATTCAGTTTAAGAGACAAAAAAAAACAAGGGGAAATAATAATTAGAATAATAATATTCACGCATGCCCTTTAAAGTTAACTTGAATCATAATGAATAATTGTGATGCGCTACCTGATGATGGAATCACACGGTTTGCTGAGTAATTTAATTTGAATCGGACGAAGGACTAAGGGGCCGGAACTGGCATAATGGAGTTAATTAGGACTGTACGTATAGGAGCGTCGCAAAATCATGGAGACTCCTGCAAAGCTACAGAAAGCCCCGACTGTACTATACATACGTACAATTCGTAATAATTAGGGCAAAAGATTTGTAGGAATTTGTGCTGCAGCTCACCTTTTCCAGTCCTCCTGTAAGGCAGTGTTGCTATTAATAGGTGACGGTTTCTCTTCAGAGATATTCCAATTAGGTATAGGATCCGTATACTGTACAGTGCGCTCTAAGATTATGCAGCACCGTCATCTAAGTACATTTCAGTTTTGCTTTTGTGCCTTATAACCGGCGTTAATTTGGCCAAATGAATGTGATGAAAATATTGCTTAAAATTGTGGAGCAGCACCTGAGAAAGTGAGCAACAAGTACAGCATCCTCTAACAATTATCTCTGGATATGTATGAATATATTGAAGTTCCTTTTGAGGAAGGACTTTCGTAATGGGAGACCAAATATACCAACCTATACCCCATGACCCAACCTTCCTTCCCGGCGGATACACCCCCTATCCTTCAGCGGATACACCCCTAGGTATAGGTAAAAGTGCGGCGTCTCACGATACAAAAGTGTAGCCCCTTTGGATAGAATAAGTGAGCTGATCTATTCTGCGCATAAATGTGTGTAGTTTTATTAATTTCGCTTTGTCCAACCTGTCATGCAACTACATTATCGTTGTTATCCCAACAGTGGCCTGGACGACGACAGCCAACCGGAACCCAAAGAGGAGCCAAAATGGTTGAAAAACCTTCGCCAAGTGCGAACCCTCCTGAAATCAACGGCCAGGTCAGCCAGCGACGCCGAAGATGACAGAGGCACCAAGTACCGCCGGTACTTCACGTCCGCAGTGGAGTCCCAGTTCAATTTCGCTCTGGGTGAGTCCACCATTTGCATTCTCCATTCCAGCACCTTTTCCATTTTCATTTGTCCCTCCCCCATCCGGACCTGCTCTCAATCCCTAGGAGACAGAGAAATGCGGAGTCACGGAGCGACACTTGACCGCTGATTTATGCCATCCAGGACCCCCCTCTGTTTCATTAAAGAGCCCAGGCACTTTCTTGGTCTCCCACCCTCATTATAGCAAATGGACAAAGCTGGTGGTGTCCGCAGAACCCAGCTACACTCTCCAGGCTTATCTACGACTTGCTGTCTAGGGGGTGGTCACAGTTTAGTACTGCCCTGCTGGGAAAATGCGGATGCACGTGCTGCACGTCGAGTGGGAATGAGGACACTAGAAGTCTCGGTTGGCTGCAGCAGGGTTGACAGCTATTGCGTCCGGCACGGTGTCATTATTATGTCACTGACTTCTATAGCGCTGAAGGCACGGCGTGGCGTGTTTCTTGATGGTTCCTAATATTGGCAAAAAAAAAGTAACTGAAAATAAGCAGCTTAGTGATTGGTTTTCATTTCAATATCAATTCTTCAAAGGCTGATAGCTAATTTAAGTTATCAATAATATATCGGCCTACGATCGATCGAGTTTCGACATTAAATTGTGAATATGTATGACAGGTATAAGTGGCTGAAATGTGTAACGTAATTAAGAGCTAGTGGTGCTATTAGGGAACGTCAATTTAAATTAGTGTATAACGCAGCTACTTTGCCAATAAATTCAATGCGTTGTAGTTATGCTTAATCCGAGCATCAAAGCGCGCAATAACCCATTTAATGAAAATTCCGCAGGTATTGAGCATTCCATTACCGCACTGTTGATAGTACATTGTTTATTTTATGTATTTATTTATTATAGACACCTTGATTGTTTTGAGGGAAATGATAAATAATAATCCAATATTGATAGTTCTATGATATTTTAACGCACAACCCGCACCACTTGTAATCATCCGACTATCTTTTAAACCCACCTGACTAACCTAAGCACTTATGCTGATCAAAATATCGATCTTCCGAAAACGGGTTCTCTCTATAGCCTACGACAACTGAACTGTTTGTCCATTGGATTAAGGTCATTAATCACCTTGCGTTAAAAGGACTGCATGAACTAAAAAAAAGTCATGTCAAACAAAACATCCGATTCTTGACGTTTTTATGATGCCCTCCCTCGAATTAATATCGGGTAGAACAATATTGTAACTGATATTCCGTGTCCTGACTGATCCTAATCTAGCTAATGCCTCCTGGCGACATGTTTGCCCACCTTCACTTTTGGCCTAATTTGTGTCCTCCCTAGGTGCACTGGACACGCAAAGTCGTGAGCAGAAAATAAAACCTAGAGTAATTTCCATGTTCTTATCTAGCACATTTTTTTTCTGTGCAAGCTTGTACTATTTCATCTGGAAGTTGGCTCTAAGCGGCCATTAGGCGGTATGAATATGGGCCCACGACTTATTCAAGCTTTCTACAGGACTTTGGGGCTAAGGCCATTTTTTTTGTACCTGAGAAAAGATCGTTCGCGACCTGGAAAGGTGAAAGGGCGACCTCTATTAGCCTTGCTGAACTCGGAGGACGAAACGAGGTCGTTTCAATTGAGCAGGTCACCTCATGCTATAGCGAGTTCATACGTTAGGCCTACTTATTTTTAAGCAATTGCCTTCTAACAGAAAGTTATAAAAAATTATTCGTAACCTAATATTAACGAAATATTTTTGATAGCACTAAAAGTAGACTAACTATTAAAACGTTCTGTAAACATATTTCTAATCACTATTGGACAATTAAACTGAAACACACTGTCAATTAGGTGAAATTAAAATCAACACATTTTTTTGTCTAGGTTGTTGAACTTTTGTCATTTTAATAATTATCCGGAGACAATTACGGCCTCTTATTTACAGCCTTAGCAACCTTTTAGGGCCCCAAATAATGCACCTTTCGACTCAATTCAAAAGCTAGAATCGTTCGAAAATTTTCCAATTTCGACGAGGAATTAAGTAATCAAAGGTCCCTCGTGCCCCTGATCGGCAGGGATCAAAGGAGAGGCAGGACTTAATTTCTGCCTGCCCTATTTCCATTATTCATCAAACCTCCCTGAAGTTTCTCTTGTTTCAAAGTGAATAATTAAATACAAGTAAGTCGCAATTCCTGATCTGAAATCGCAATTTCGAGTATATTCGAACGTTCGAGCAACTTTATAAGGAAATTCCAGCCTTTGTTCTAAGTTAGTGACACTTTAGAGCCCTCGATCCTTGTGATGGATATGTCGTTTATTCTTTCAAATTTTTGCAGCATGAAAGATGGGCTTTCTGAGCAGGTACCTTTTTGCAAAATTGCCGGCGGGAATCAGGGCTCCAATCCTAGACGTCTCAAGATTAAACGCCATCATAAAATTTGACAGCCTTATATGAGCCAAGTTGCATGATAAGTGACGTGCCACTCTGTTCTTACACCAAAGTTGCACCACTATTGCAAAAATAATTTACAGATTCGCATTGAACAGGTGTCCTGCAATTATCAGCTCCTGATGCTTAATGGTCAAAACATGTTTCGTCGTTTTCAGAAAGCTAATCAGGGCCTTTTCCCTGTTCCCCTAGTTTCCAGCAAACTGTGCGAAACTCTGCTGCTGGTTTTAGCTGTTATATATAGCCAGGGATCCGCGCAGAAATTAAACGGAGGCTTTTCCTGTCATCCCAAACTGTCAGGGTCCTAATCAAATCATTTCTGTAACTAGACAGGGGAAGAGTTGGGGACTCCATTGGTGTTGGAGGGAGAGAGGCCTGTTGCTGCATACTGAGTTTTGGAAATGCGATACGAAATTTTGAATAAAGTGAATTATGGCTCTCAAATAAATAGTAATTTTTAAAAATAAAAAGGAGTTCTCCAAGGAATAATAAGCACATTTCACAATATTGTATGAGGTAAATTTGCGATTTCGATACACAGGATTGGCCCCTGGGACGGCCCACCGCATGATTGGAGTGGTGCGAGACCTCGAAGACATCCCGGATCAAAGTCCTGGTTCCTTCAATTACCTGGACCTGCCCGGAAACCAGGACCAGCCTGACCCCTTCTGGAAGGAGAAGCTCAAGAACTTCCGGGACAGAATTTGCGCCTGTTTGCCCAACGAGAACCGAGTTTACCTGGCGTACGTAACATTTGCTCTCTTCCTAAGTTCTCCAAGATGAGGTAGTGCTACTGAAAGGGTCACTGCCTCTCTATTTGAACTGCTGGTGGTTGTAAAAGAGCCCGGCTTGTGTACAGAGATTGTTGACTTGCAAGTTACAGAGCTGGGGAGGTCTAAATTTGAATATTGTCCTAGGAGGCTAATGTGTATACAGTTTGCAGTGTAAAGGAGGGAACGTCAGCACTTGTGTTTGGCATTGTTTTTTTGATGTAGACCATGAGCACGTTTCAATAAAGGAACATTGTTTACATAGCTGTATTATACATGAGTAGAAACACAACAATAATATGTCGCAATTTATCCTTTCCAGAGTACCTTGGAAAGAAGGAGGCATAACAACAGGATGCCCAGAGCATGCTTCATATCTGTACAAGTTCAAGGACTCGTTGCTTACTAAACTGAAGGAATTGATCGAAAAGGGATTGACTGAAGATCCGGAGATTAAAGGAAGGAATAAGACTATACAGGTTGGCACAAACTTCCTTGGGTTTTATTACTGGTCGTTATGAAGCAGTAAATGGAGGCCATTTACTGCTGTTATCTAACCCAAAGTTGGTGGCCCAGGAAGTAAATGGAGTAATTGCGATCATTAATTGGGAGTATTTGGATGAAAAGTTTTATCCTGGACACTTTACACCGCATGTAGGACGCTAATGCCGCATTTAAAAAAATAAAGGCAACATATGCTCGGCCGGTGCATTAAGGGATATATGGGGAAAGTTTAACTGTTTGCCATTGAAGTACTGTACAAACCCCAGCGGGAAGTATACATTTCAGCTCTATTAGTACCGGGCAGAAAAACGATTCCACTTGCTACATTTATTTGATTAATTGACTAGAACTTTGACTATAAAGAAAGGCCCGCGTGTAAACTGTGGTAATCGACTGTAATTAGTTCCTAAAGTGGGTATTATACCCGCTGTTAACGAAAGGTAAGGCACTCATAGTACCGAATAAAAAATTGGCGCCCAACGTGGGGCGGCAGAATCGTCCGGAGTCTCATCGTATGGAGATTTTTTTAAAATTCGACAAGTGTTTCTCAGCAATGGCACCTTACAAACTTCTGGTACATTTTCCAGGAAATGTTTCAAGAGACCCTGAGCCATTCGTCCCTGTGCCAGATCCACCTGAAGGACCTGAAAGGCAGCATCAGCCACGATGCAGTGGACAAGATCCGTCACCTGGTAGTGAAACCCTACGAGGAGCACCAACACCACGGACCGGTTCTAATCAGCGGAGAACCAGGCTCAGGCAAGACAGTCCTTCTGTCCCACGTGCACTGGGCGTGCGAGGACTGGCTGGGTCGCAAGCCCCTCAGAATCATCCGGTACCTGGGGACCACTCCGAGGTCATCACATGTGGTGGAGCTCCTGAGGGTACTCT
>JYFJ02008091.1:0-13577 GCA_000934665.2 Catajapyx aquilonaris
TCAGCACCCCCCCCCCCTCCCCCCCACCGATGAAAATTCGAGCACGTGTCATAAGGTCGCGGGAGGAAAGCTGTCGAAGGCACTCGCCCAAATCACCTGCACCTGGCACACTGATTGGCGGGAGAAAAAGTCGCGGACGATTCCATAACAGTCCGACAATCTTTTTGACCGTGATAGTACATATCCAAAACCTTCGATGACAGGGAAAAAGAAGCCTAACCACCGGAATGCCACAGTTACATTTCTGCTATACAGGGTTATTCTGAATAAAGTGTGCAAATTTTGAGGGCGAGTGATAAGAGTGAATGGAATCACATACATTAAAATGTTTGATGCTTCAGTACGACAACATATCTTTCTTCCATAGCCAAGCACTGATGACCTATCTGTGACAGTTTACAAGTGGGCATTGTGACATTTTCCAATTTTATACACTGAAATGTAGAGGATGATTTGCAGGGATAGTCATAAAAATCACCAATCACTGGAACTCTGTGAAACACTATATCCACTGACTCTGGCGTGACAGGCGAATCAGGATTCATGCTCTGAAAAAAATAGTGATCGCGATTCGTCATGGCAAATTCCATCCCGGAATTAAAAGGGGAGCGATCCTCATCTGGATGCAGAGATCTCCCACATAATATCAAACTTTGGCACCAAACTTTCACTCCTCCAGCAATCCCAACACCGGCCAACACAGTCACTTCAGCATTGTCTTGTCCTGATAAGTCTCCGCTGCGCCATTATCATTTTGATGCTGGCTGCCCTGATGCTTCCAATCCTTCCATCATCACGCCTGCCGTCCTTACGCTGGTTTTGAATGAACCTGTTAAGTGAAACCCTGGATTAAAAACCAACCCTAATACAATTAACATTTATAAATGTGTCGCTTGAAAATGATCATGAAACATTTCAATGAAGTTGAATATGCAAATATTATATTGCAACAATAATTGCAGAAATGCAAGCACGAAGCAAAGTGTAGGGAGGGGTAGAGGGGAAAAGAAAGAAAAAAGGCCGGCATTAAGGCGGCTTCACACGGGCAGTTGCAGCCGCAGTTGGAGTTGGAGTCGTCCCAAGGTCCCGCCAATCAGCGAGAAGTCGGGTTTCACATGGGTGTTCAACTTACGGAGTTGTTGCGGCTGCTACTTGTCCAGTCTGCCCCCCAGTCAGCCCGTCGGCAAGGTCCCGCCATTCTGGCCGACTGGCCATCCGCTCCTAGCCGCAGTTGCAAGGTTCCAAAAGACCGGCCCGTCCAACTTTCGTGCGGTGCGACAGCTGCCGCATCGCGCTCATTGGCGGGTGGAGTCCAATAGTGGGCCTTCATAGAGTCCAACTGCGGCTGCAACTGCTCGTGTGAAACCGCCTTTATGCAACAACAACTACAGCTAGCCCTAGCGGGCAGCCAGATTACAACCATCGCCTTTCGAAAACGTGCAGTTCAGGCCGGAACCTTTTACTCACCAGCTGTGCATGAGAGCCAGCTAGGGGCAGCGGCGAGGGTGGGCCCCGGGCCCCGGGCTGCTGTAGGCCTGTTAGTAGATAGAGGGCGGAGAAGGAGCAGACGAGATCACCGTGCAGTTCCACTCTAGTTCCACTCGCCCGCCATTACGCCTCTGACTACACTACACACCACGGTTGTTAGAGTATATCCTATAGCTACACACTACAACCTCAACTCGTGACGTCAAGCATAAAGCTGCTACGTTATTATCTGCCTTCTCAGGAACGGTTAGCACGGAGATAGGTCGCAGCCTCCCAGGTAGGCTCCCTACATTAGGCCAAGATTGGCCAAGATTGGCCGACATTTGCCGACCTTCACGCAACATCGGACCGATATTGGTTCCTACGTCGGGCCGACATTTTGTGGTACTTGGGGAGTTTGAATGGCAATAGATCTGCTGCCAATATCGGCCCAATATTGGCTTCAGACTGGCTAGATCGGCCAATATTGCCCAAGATTCAAGATATTGGGCCAACATTCGTCCAATATTGGCCCAACTTTTTGTGCTACCTGGGTTGAGTGAGAATATTGAACGACCATACAATAGTGTAGCATATACTGTGGGAGATTCGCAGGTTATTGTAAAAATATCTCATCCCCACTAGAAACGCAAGAATTACCGCACTTCATTGCACTGGGAAAACTGAGCGATTTCAATAACATTTTCAATTATTTTAATATTGTAACTGAGTTGAGGTGTGTGGGGGGAAAACAAGATAACTGACAAAGGAGTAATTTTTCAGGAGAGCGAATTTAAGTTAGCACTCTTGTCACAAATCAGCATATTACCTCAACTTGTAACACTGGGTTTTATTATATTTCCTGACTTTCTGTCTTGTTGTCCATAACTTTTGGAACACTTATACCTGTAATTAATGGAGATACAGGGTGTAACAAAAGTTTCCGCCGCTACTTCTGCCTCTATGACTCATGGATGACGTAATGGTAGATTTAAAAATCCATATCTCACCAACGCCCAATGCCCAATGCTTCATATATCATGCGAACCGCATTGAAAGGCCGCTCCCGCCAGATCCACTGCGCAGCTCCCATAGTCTAGGCCGTGCGTAGCATAACAGCTATAACTATTTCTGTGGGGCTACTCGGGAATCATAAAAAAACGTTGCGGTGAAGTTTACGGGTTCACAGAACGATTATATGAAAAATATTGCTTAGACGCCAATCTAATTAATTGCTAAATTCCCATAATTGTGCTAAGCTTCATACAATTCTCTATCACTGCGCAAAGATCCTTTTCCAATGTAGCCACCTTGTAGCCAGCGGATGATGCTGGCTTCATACGATAAAGTCCGGCAAAGCACTCGAGCATGCGATTTTTGTCTTGAATGCTGCTGGGTTTGCTTGTGAATATGCCGAAAACCGCATTCCTTTAGAAATGATAGATTCTTTGCAAAAAAAAAATAATAATTAAAGTGAGTGTCCGTAAATCACGCACACGTCGGGCAGACGGTTGTGTCTTGTGTGGGTGGGTGTGGGTGGGTGTTTTAGCGGTCAAAGGTTACCATGGGATGTTCAGTAACACACACGACACCTTCCGCTACTGTGCAACCGTGGTTTATTGACCTAAGGCGGATACATTACCAGTACATGGCACGAAACCCCGGGAGAGTCGCTCACAAGCGTCTGCCTCCTCTGGTCGGCTTTCCCTCTCTCTCCCCGCCCGCTCTCCCCCGGTGTCCCACTCCTACTTCCTCCTACTCCCCTCCTGCCCCCACTTCCAGAGGGCCAACAGGACAAGGGAGGAAACAAGGGGAGCGGGCAAACCAACTGTCACATTAACCCCCGACCCTAGCTTGTTGACCAAGGGGAAACACCCTAGATCAACACTATCAATACAAATAGCTCTCAAAACTTCAGCTCCACAACTGAAACATGGTGACGGGGGGAGGGGCAAAGGCAGGGAGAAAAAAATATGTCCAAAGGTCGGCAGCACGGCGAACAGGTCCAGGCAGCCCCACAGGCCAGCCGGGACACGTGATGGTCATCTCATCGTACCAACTGCTCCAAGTCAGGCCGGTCACAGACAGCACCTCCACCAGCGGTGCACCGACGTCCTGGTCCATCCCGCATGACGCCATGTCCGGCGCCTCTGCGTAGCTCACTGGCAGTCTCGGTCGCGTGCTAACTCACGCCTGTAGCCCAGACCAGGGATTAGAAAGGTAGGGATACGACACTGGCAGCTTTGGAGCGGACCGCCTGAGAGCGCTGGAGTAGGCATCGACTGTGCTGCCTCTGCTAGGTGGAAGGCAGGGAAGGAAGGAGCTTACTCCCCTCTCCTGCCTCCCCATCCCCGCCCTCCTCCGCCACATCAGCCCGTCCCAGCCTGACGAGGAAATATGGCGGCGACCTACCTCACGTGGCCCCTGCACGTGGCTTTACCACTCAGGCTAACCCCTCGTCTCCCACCTTCCTCAACTTCCCCCGTTCGAAATCATCGTCCGAATTAGTCCGGGTTCGGCAGAGGAGGCGGGTAATAGTCCCTTTTGGGAGCTAGCATCGCTACGCGACGCGTCGGGGGTGTCCCCAAACTTCAGGACGAAGAGATCTCTGGTCCACGTTTTGCGTACATCATGGCGCCTTATGGTGGAGGCAGCGTATGCGCAGCTTTAGGCTGCGGGAACTCGAAGAGAAAGAGACGGGATATACGCTTATTCCGGTTTCCGCGGGACCCAACCAGGTAAGGAAAAAAATCGTATGTTCCATCCCCATGTGCCCTGGTTTTGAAACCAGCAGAGACCAGCAAACTACAGCATGCTGGCACCAGCAAAATAGTGCCAATTTTCAGCAGACCAGCATGCCTGTACCGGCATACTAGCATTTGCTGGTTTCAAAACCGGGGTGGGACAACATAGTGGGTGTGGTGAAAAATTAAACCGAAATAAAATTTATTGCAAACATTTCATGCGTTAAAGGGTGTCGGGATGGGAAGATATAACTGCCCATACCAATTGTACATGGAAATTAATTTGCTGCAGGTGCAAGCTGTGGTGTGTCGCAGTTGGGCGTAATGACTTTCTGGACAGGGACCCAGGCTATCTGTACAGGAACCAGCGGCTCTGTAGTGACCACTTCTCTAGAGAAGCATTCATGAGTGACCTTCAACTTACCTTGACACATTCAGCTGTCCCCATCAGCAACAGTGTATCATCTACAGGTGAGAGTAATTAAATTCCAATGGCAAGTAAATGCTAGTTCCAACTAGCATGAACAGTACAAGTAGCCACCTTTTGTAACATGTTATTATACTTGTACTAAGCAGTACCTTACAATCCACAAAAGGTATGTTCTATATACTGTTAACAGCTGAGCTCCCTTTTGAAATGGATAATAATTGTGTGTGCAGTGTATTCATGTCAATAATATAACTTTCAAAGTCTCGCATTGACCTTCATTCATTTAGAATACACTGCATTTTGATCAGTGTCGACGTGAAGCATTGCATTGCTAAGTTCCTGTCCTAATCATAATTTTCCATTTGCAGGCCCTGGCATAACCCTCCCAAGCAGCCCTTCTGGCCGGATGCTTGCTAGTGCAAGTGTAAGCCAAGGTACACCCACTACCACAAGACGCCGTGGCATTGGACCCAGCCAGACGACCCCTCGGACAAGACGCAAATTATTTCATCTTCGCATGACAGTGAGGGCTATGAGAGGGCGACTCTACAGGGTAAAGCAAACGCAGCAGACTGGACAAAGTAGCACATGGAAGAAAAGTGCCCAGGTGCTGAAAGAAGTGGAACGTCAGGAACTGGTACGACTGGCGAAGAAGCTGCTCCCTCCGAAGTTTGCCAACCTCATCTCCACACAGGTGAAATTTTCATCTCGGAAACCTCAAGGCCACAGATGGACGGAAGATAACATGAAGTTGGCCTTAAGTATATTTTACCATAGCACTAGTGCATACAGGCAACTAAGTGAAATCTGTCTGCTACCTGCTGTGAGAACTTTGCAGAGATGGCTTTGTAAAATTGAGATGAGCAGTGGCCTTCTGCCAGTAGTAATGAGTGCGCTTAAAAAAAAGTCCCTGCGATGGATGAGCTGAGTAAGGTGTGCATCTTGATGGTAGATGAGATGAAGCTGGCTCCTGGTCTCAGTTACAGCCCATCACAAGATTTGATAACTGGCTTTGCAAGTGTTGACAGTGGTCAGGGAGGGAAGATAGCCACACATGCCACAGTGGTCATGGTGCAAGGCATCTTTAAGAAATGGAATCAACCCTTGGGATATTATTTCAGCTGTGGCCCAATTCCAGGGAAGGCGTTGTTCAAAGTCGTAAATACGTGCATCAGTGAAGTGAAAAATACAGGCTTGATTCTGAAGATGGTGGTAGCAGATCAGGGATCAAATAACAGAAGTGCTTTTGATGCCTTTGGCATTTCCCTTGCAAAGCCATATGCTACATTTCAGGACGACAAAGTTTACTTTATGTACGACCCTCCTCACTTGATAAAGAGTGTACGGAACAATTTGAGATCCCACAGCCTCAAAATTGATGGTCACCTGGTGGAGTGGAAGTACATTGAGGCAGTTTCCAACAGTGAATTGTCGCAGGATGGTGTCAGGCTGCTGCCAAAAATAACAAGAAAACATATTGATATGGGTCCATTTAAGAAAATGAAGGTGAAGTACGCCACCCAAGTTTTAAGTTATTCCATGGCAGCTGCTGTTGGAGCTTACATTAGATTTAAAATGTTGCCAGAGGAAGCCATTTTTACCAAGAACTGGCTGGTAACAATGGATCAACTCTTTGACACCTTCAACAGCAGCTGCCAGTTTGATGGTTTGAAGCCAGTGAAGTGTGCGCTGTCAAACACGTCACTCCATTTAGCCATGTGGGAAATGATGATGCAAGTGATGCCACATTGGCACTTTGAGGCCAGCCGACAGCCTGATTGTGTGAAGGGATGGGTAATATCCATGCAGAGTGTGACTGAAATGTGGGAAGACCTGCAACAGTGTGTCCCGGGGGTCAAGTACCTATGTACTCGTAGATTGAATCAAGATAAGCTTGAGAGTACATTTGGGGTGATTCGCAAAAAAAATGGATGTTGCGATCATCCCACACCACAACAATTTGTATCAGCATTTAGACAGATAATTGTAAGGTCATTTTTGAAACCAACCCTTCAAGGAAACGTTGAAAGTGAGGATGGGAGTGAGGATAGACTGGTAGATATTGGGAATCCGGTTCTGCAGACCAGAAAAGCTGCTGTTATGCAAAGTAGGCCTACTGTTCAGAAGAGTCTGGCATTACAGGTTTCTGTACATGATTTTAGTGTCCCATATGAAAATGCACTGTATTATGTGGCTGGATATTTATGTAAGAAGTTTCTTTCTGTGCATCAGTGTCAACCTTGCAAAAGTGTCATGGTTCAAAGCGACGGGGAATCTGCAGGGCCAGAACAAATACTTTGTGAAGAGAAGTCTTTAACATCCAATGCAGATCAGCCATGTGGGCGTCTGACTTTGCCCTCGTCAATTTTTTATTATTATGTGTCCGAATTGGAAGAGAGCTTTATGAGAGTTATTGACACAATATCTCGTGAGCCTAATCTTGTGGCTAAATTGGCCACCTGTGTACAAGGTTCCTTTGATTTCTGCTCACTGGAAAGGAAGGAGGATTTTGTATCCCTGTTTTGCAGGATACGTGTGCTGTGGTGGGTGCGGTTTCGCAACCGCGATATGCAGGACATACCAAACGCAAGAACAAAAATAAGGCGGCAAAGTTGTGAATGAGAGTTTTCAGGATTTTTTTGTGTTTAGGGCAGTGGTTTTCTTGTACAGTGTGGCATATCAAATGTGAATAAATGTCAGTGACGATGAACTACCATGTAATCTGTTACTGTGGGAGGGGATGGGGTTTTTGATCCACAGCCCTTTTATTCAGCCTGGGATGAATTATGCCAAGATCGTGCCAGCCTGCAAGAATTTGTGCCGATCCTGCAGTGTAAGTGTGTAACTGTCGAGGTGGAATTTGAATAAACAGCTGCCAAAAGCATGAAATGAGCTACCGTATTCCTGCAGCTATCGTATCGCCTCACGCGATACGATACGCGCCCCGATACGATCGCTGTTTCGGCCTTCCTCCCGCCAGATGTCTCCACGTTATCGGAACGTGACCGGAACTACGCGAGCTCTTATGGCAAATAGGCGGAGTGTCGTATCCCCACCTTTCTAATCCCTGATACAAGCTTGGCACTACATTCATCCAGGGTTAACACTACATTCATCCAGGGTTAACACTACATTCATCCAGGGTTAACACTACATTCATCCAGGGTTAACACTACATTCATCCAGGGTTAACACTACATTCATCCAGGGTTAACACTACATTCATCCAGGGTTAACACTACATTCATCCAGGGTTAACACTACATTCATCCAGGGTTAACACTACATTCATCCAGGGTGAACACTACATTCATCCAGGGTTAACACTACAGGGGCTGCACCCCACCTGCGCGCCTCTGGCGCGGTGCCCGTATTCCGGCTAATCCATCCGGTTACAGAAATCAGTGACGTCACCGGTAGCGATGAGGAGTTTCCGAACGTGCCCTCTGTGACGTATCGTTCAAAACAGCGCTTGGGACGACAGGTGGGACCATCTGTGACGTATCATTCCAACGGCTGGTTTGAGCTGTGGGTTTGAGCAGGGCCCTGGTTTGAGTGACATGCGGGTGGAGAGGAGTGGGTGGTCCATTGTTCTCGGGGATCCGGGGGAGTTTGCGGATACATAAATTTCGCGATCTCGGGTTTGCGTCTACATTTAATTTGGCGATCTCCAAAACGGCTGGGAATTTTGCGATTATGAGGATTTCTGGCATCGGTATACTGGAGGCTAGAAATCCAACGGTGCAAGTCCGACGTCTCTGCGACGCACAGTGGGCCGGGAAGCCCATTTAGGCGGCCAATTATTAGTTAATATTTAATTTAATTTAATTTAATTAATATTAATATTAATTTAGGCGGCCGTATTTAGGCGGCCATCATTTTATGAAGTTCATCGGAAATGCGTGAAAATAGTGTGAATGCACAAGGAATAGTCCAAAGTGACAAGCCCCGAATAAATTTAGCGAGTGTGGATCTGAGAAACCTCGATTTTCACTCCCTGAACTTGTCCCTTCTAATTATCGAGAAAAAGTGCAGTTTTGTCTTCTAGTAAACACCCGCTAATTCGAGTCAAATAAGTCCGTGGAGGCTTGTTTGCTATTATGCATTGGAATCATCATGTTATCGGGTTCTCATTGCGTAGGTGCACATCTCTCCAACGTTTGTGTGTGGACGCTGCTGCGCGTCATAAAAGGCACGTAAAAAAGTTAGTAAGAGTTATGTTTATCTTGAGCTACAAAATCCGTCTAACGCCGTCCACTATTCTGTCTTGTTGCAATCGATCACTGGTATTGTGCAGAACACGAGGCAAGGGAAACTAGCTGCGAATACCTGCGAATCCGCGTTTCCTGGACTCACTTCCGGTACGAGGGCGTTGGCGCGACGTTCGAACTAGCCTCAACTCTGACTGCTTGCTACATCACTGTGTGCTGTATATGCATGTGTAACCGCATGCTCGATGTTTTTCGTGGTTCAACCACTCGTGGTACACACTGTGGTAAGGGAACAGACAACAAGTGCAGCTATTTCCAAAATACTGGCACCCCACCTCCTGGCGCCAACTACTCTCTGTCGAGGTAAGAGTTTCTCAAATTGCTCCGTTTACACACAGCTGGCAAAAATTGACTTCTGCTGTGCAGAGGAGAAGTCAACACGTGTTTCTGGAAGCCCGGCTACCACGCAGTAAGGTAACGCGTCATCGCTCATATCGCGCCAGGTGTTCCTAATCCTGGAAAAATTGGTAGTCGGGAGAGTCACACATGATTATTTGACACTTGCATTCTGCCAAGCGGGCTCCGTTCGGCTGGAGAGAGATAGAACGTGATGCATTAGTGTTATTGGCGCTGTTGCGTCCACGTTTCAATGAAGGTCTTGGAAATATTTCACATCCTGCGGAAGATATGGTCGAAGACTCGCGCGGAGCAAATTGATCACTTGCTTGATGAGATCGAAAGGTATGTTATTTCAAGTTCCAGTGACGTTTTTCACCACAGGCTTCTAGAGACGTGTTTGTACAGTAGCGTAATTGAATTTTTTAGGTCGAGGAGTGAGGCAGTAACAGACGATGTCAGGGAAAGCATACGTTCACGTGTAAGCTCCTTAGTAAGCAGATTGACCAAACTGTGGCAAGAGAGCAACAGGAAATTAGATTATTTCCTTAAGAAAAATTCTGTTTGGCTTCAGACGGAAGTCAACTTTTTTGAAGGGAATGAAGACCAGAACAGCGCTAGTAGGCCTACTTCTGGTAAGTATCAGCTTGTCATATATTATCGGGGCCGTCCATAAATTACGTAGATAGGAAAGGGAGGGGGGGGGGGNGTCCTCAATATATTGTAGATGAATGTACATCAAAAGAGTGAGGGGGGGGGGGCGCGGGCACAATTGTATATGCATACAGCACTTTTGTAGTCGGATCTGAGATTTTGAACCAATATTAACCCAGTTGTTCCTAGCGTCCTACACGGTATATAGGACGGGCAGGAAAAAAAATATTTCTCGCAATTATGATTATAAATCACAGATTAAGGGAGCTGAACCTCTTCATGAAAGTCTACTCTAGTGGGAGAATGCAGTACATCACATTTCCGTGATTGCATCAGTCACAAATACAAGTTGAATGTAGGGGAATTTGCCAATTTCAGAATTGGCGTGATCGGCCGTGATCGAGTAGCTATTTCTTTGAATTATAAATACTTCTATAGCTTTGAAAAATAAATACAGTGTATGACTGTTGCAAGAAAGGTTGTGGAAAGCCACCATACAACATTGCATTGCATGCCACATTGCATTGCATGTAAAGTGAAGAAATGAGTGGAGAAAAAAAAATATGGATTGTCCTAGCGTTCTATAACTGTATATCGTACACCTTGTAACGTCTGTTGTAATTAAAATTTTACGCTGAACTATTTTTTTCTATCTTAGTTTCCGCCTTCTAACGCATGCCTTAAAATATTATTAAAATATCATCCGTATAGATCAGTCTCAGGAACAAATGGGTTAATTGGTGACAAGGTCGAAGAGGGAGGAGGGGGTGCCAGGCCGATTGTACATGTAAATAAAGGGGGGTGTACATGAATTGTATACAAGTGTCTACTAGATTGAAAAAAGTAAAAATGTGCCTACATAATTTATGGACGGTCCCATTACGGTGCAGCGTGGAGGAATCAAATCTCACACAGTAATGTCCATCTCAGCAGATGGTGATGCTGCTAGGCGTCCTGCAACCCCTTTTGAGGATCTCAGTGCCAGGTCAAAGAGGCGGAGAGCTGCAGACCTCCGATCCGCTGCAGGGGCACCTGAACTAGTGCATGCTGCCGCAGCTAGTCTTCATGCAGGTGGACAGCGTCAGAGCTCGAAGCTTATGCTTGAAGTCTTCGCCGGGAGTCCAACACGACCGCATAAGGTAAAGAGAGCGTTTGAAGCGGAAAAATCAGGAGCCAACGTGGTTCGTCCTTATTCACCAGAGCTGGGTCTAAACCTTATTGTTCAAGCGAAGCTCACCAAGGCCCAATATTTGACTTTGAGAAGTAGTGCAAAGGGACAGAATGCAGAGGATCTATACCCGAACTATCACAAAATCGGAGACGCCAAAAGAGAGTGCTATCCACCTGAATCAGCTGTAAGTGTCACGGAATCTGCAGCTGTAATTGAGCTGCAGGCACTCATGGACCTCACAGTAACTCGCCTTGTACAGGTGCAGGAGTCCGTCCTCGAAACCATTTCTCTCGACCAACTACAAGAACTAATTCTTCTGTCAAAATGGGGGTCAGATGGAAGCTCTTGCTTCTCTATGCACAAGCAAATGAGCGAAAATGCTGAGTTTTGTGAAAGCACTGTGTATGCTACATCAGTTGTCCCCCTTCAATTATTCACCACGGATGTGAGTGGTAAGAAAGTCATTGTGTGGCAGAACCCCAGAACATCGTCTCCGCGGTATTGCCGTCCGCTGAAGTTGCAATTTGCAAAGGAAACAACTGCTCATATTGTCCATGAATCGAAGTTAGTGGAAGATGACATTTCCTAATTATCCTCTTCTGCAGCTCTGTTGAGTTCAGGGCAACAAATCAAGGTCAGTCATGAAATGCACATGACTATGGTAGATGGCAAATTGTGCAATGCCCTGACCGGCACAAAGTCTACACAGTCGTGCTACATCTGTGGAGCTAAACCGTCCCAGATGAACAAACTGGATGACTTGGAGGAACTTCCCGTAGATGAGAGTGCCTTGAAGTACGGATTATCAGTGCTCCATTCTTGGATCCGTACCTTTGAATATTTTTTGCACGTAGCTTACAAAATCAAGATCAAGAGGCTGCAATGCAGAACGCAAGGAGAGAAAGAAATTGTAGAGAGCACCAAAAAGGACATCCAGGAAAGATTCAAGAAGGAGCTAGGCTTAATTGTGGATATGCCCAAACAAGGATTTGGATCCTCAAAATAATGATGGCAACACGGCCAGAGCATTTTTTAGGAATTCAGAAGGGTCTGCTTCCATCACCAACGTTGACAAAGATCTCATTCAAAGATTCGGCAGCATTTTGGAGGCACTTTCTAGTCCATATGAGATCAACATAGAGGAATACAAGATTTATGCAAGGGAAACATTCCAAAAGTGCATCGACCTCTATCCTTGGTATGCTATGCCTCCAAGTGTGCACCGAATACTCGTACATGGGGCAGCTATTATACAGGCCGCACCCCTCCCTATCGGGATGTTTTCAGAAGAAGCCCAGGAATCAAGGCACAAAGACCTAAAACATTTCCGGGTCTTCAACACCCGAAAGGCGTCTAGGGTGGACTGTAATACAGACCTTCTCCATATGTGCCTAATTACATCCGACCCTCTAATTACATCCATGAGGAAGCTACCAACCAAAAAAGGGGGCAGTTTTTCAAAGGAAACTCTGCGTCTTCTGAAGGAACCACAACTTATGACTCAACTGAAAGTGGAAGAGTCAAGTGATGAAGAATAGACAAATGCTACTATTCTTCACTTCCAATGGAGTAGTCAAAAGTTGTTCCTTCAAAAGACGCAGAAGAATAGGTAGCATTTACCAATTCTGATTTGCTTGTAGGTTGATAGATTTCATTTTCTGATTTGATTGTATTAAATTTGGATGTAGTTAGGGTCGGATGTACGTATATAATTAGACATATCTAGATATTTGATTTGAGATTCTGATTTGATTGTACATTGATATATTTGATTTGAGATTATGATTTGATTGTACATTGATATGAAGGGGTCGGTGAGAGATAATTGTATGCCACAATTTCATATTTTTCGAGATGCAGGTATATTCCTACTGTGGCAGCACCGGTTTACCTATGGACACAGTACAGTTTCGAAAATCGTGAACAGACGGCTATGAGATCTCTACGATTTTCTCAGATGTTGAAAAGTGACAAATATTCAGTGGTGTCACAATCGTAAGCCACACCAAGATGGCCGCCATTGGGAGAGGAGGGTCTTCTTCATCTGCGAGAAAACGTTTATTTGTGGCGACGGAATCAAGTGAGCAAGAATCTGACATGAGTTCAACTGACTCTGACGAGTCATGGAAGCCATCCAGAAGTGAATCATCTTCCGGAAACGATCAGGTGGGTCCATAGTTTCGTTTCAAAAAAAAATGTGGCTTATGATTATATCTGTTTCAAAACGGCTTTCATGAAAGCTTTATTAAATTTTAATAAAGCTTTCATGCAAAGCCGTTTTGAAACAGATGTAATCATAATAAGCCACAATTTTTTTGAAACGAAACTATAGACCCACCTGATCGTTTCCGGAAGATGATTCCAAGTACTAGTCAGGATTTCTTTTTATCGTTATCCTCGATACCATCCACTGGGGAAGAAAAGAATGTCGAAAGGGAGGAGGAAAGCGAAGACGGACGATTATAAAATGAGGACTATTATTTCAGCAGTGATAAGGAAATGCT
>JYFJ02008092.1:0-13468 GCA_000934665.2 Catajapyx aquilonaris
TGATTGGGTAGTGTGAATATTGTACAACATAGTTAGATTTTCCCTCGTTGGCATTAATACAACTGGCCGTAAGGGATGGTTGTATCAACTCAAATTAATGGAAAATATGTGATTATGTACTGTACAGTATATTGGTACGCTACATGATCAGACATTTCCCCTTATTTGAGTCAGATAGAAGTGGACCTCAATGTTCGATTCATTGCAGATTATTTTTTTGTAGGCTACTAGCAAGTGTCTCATTACTACTTTACTTTTGAACTACATTACTTTTGAACTACATTACTTTTGAACTACATTACTTTTGAACATTTTTTGTTGAAATTTTCATTTTAAAAGGGATGTCCCCATACGCCCTTACGGTTTATGCACTGAATTGGAATGAAATATGACACTTGGAACCTCTGGCATCCATCATCCATGGTCAATGATAGACATATTGTCCTCAGCCTACTTTAAGTACACTGTACTCCCGATTATCCGGGTGCGGATTATCCGTGCATCGCCAAAAAATTAAATTTAAAATTAAAGCCGGAAAAAAATGTGTCGAATTTTCGTCCCACTGCTACGTAGATACTGCTAACTTAGCAGTGGGACGAAAATTCCACCCACCGCCAACAAAGAAAAATAACAGACATTTTTTAGAAGACAAAGTAAAAAAATCTAAGTAAGTTTTATTATTTTGATTCAACCAAGCAGCATACTCTCTATACAGTAGTATTAAAAACCTACGAATAGCTCGTTTTTAATGGTTTCTATAGGACCATTTTCTGATTATCCAGCAGTAAGACCTGTGCAGTCATTAGCCCGGATAATCGGGAGTACAGTGTATAGTTAAAAAGATGTGTATATTCTATTCATGATTAGGAAGAAAAGGCAATTGGTCTGGGGTTTCTACTTACTCTGATCTAATATCTATTACTTAATCTGATTAGGGACAAACTTCTGACTACAACAGTTGGACACCCTGTGTAAATGAAATGAATGGTACCACGCCCAAATGGAAATAAATGGCATATGCACGGAATAGAATTAATGTCTGCTGTATTTAAGTTGAATAGAATTGTAAATGACGGGATATGAATACCTTCAAGAATTGATTAGTTTTAATTGACCTTACAGCATATAAAAATGTAAGGTGCCCATCTGGCCTCAACGCATGTCAATTAAGCGTTTTGGTTCTTGGTTTGTTTCTCTAGTTGGCAACATCAGAAATAATTAGAACAGGTGAGAACTAAGCAATATGATAATTTACTCGTATTGGTACGCTTGTGTGCAGTGCATTGTTCATCTCATCTTAGAAATAACTTTTTATGAGGTTAGGTTGAGAAGAATAGCTCTTATCACTATCAGGAATATTCCAGAATGTAGTTTAATTTGTTGTAAATTGTTGTATGGACTTTTGATCATTTTTGTTATAAAGAAATGAATATGAATCAGGTGGCAGAATAAGGGTATAAAGTACAAGTCTTTCCAAAAATAATTGTACTGTTCATTGGTGAAGGACGGAATGTACTTGTCACGGCACGATACCAAGCACTGTGTCTTATTCAGAACTTCCGATTGTGGTTTTTGCGATCGAGTCGATTATATAAAGCCTTATCCTTGACTGACGCAAAGTTTTCTGCATGTTTTTGAATCGTGACTCAAATGTTTTTCCTCTTGTCAACTTACAGGACCAACAACTTAAGTTCCCTAAAAATACCTATTAATGCGTCACTAGCAGTTAACCTGTTTCATTTCAGAGGAGACAAGGAAGCAGTTTAAGGATTACGTGAACGCGTTGGCCACAATCCGACAGGAAAATGTGAGTTTACAGTGTTATTTGGGCTTTAAAAATAACTAACATCCGTAATTTGCTAAAATTTGGCGAAAATTATACGATCGATGCAATTTTACAGGGAGAGAAATTGGTGGTTCTGAAGAGATTCCGGGGCGATGGGGAGAGCCCCACTTCCTCCTCCCCTTCCACCCCATCCCTCCCATCCCTCCCTTCGACCCCCACCCTCCCACTCCCACCTACCAGACAACCCCCTCCATATCGCCCCCCACCTTCCCCATACGTATCCCCACCCCCGCCTCCCCCAATCACGCCATCACCACCATCTGCCAGTTTCTCCACAGGTGAGACAAACTTCTTGTTAGCCAATTCTAGATAACTCCCCAAAACAGATGGTAAAACCGGTTTTTGCTATATGACATAACCGGCTAAAAATAAAAACAGGAAGTGGCAATCCGCAGTTTCCGATGATTGCGAAAAATCTGCAATATAGGTGACGATGCGGAGGAATTTTGCGGGGACGAGACGGATATGTCGACTGAGATGGGGCCTCCACCGCCCGTCCCGCCCAGGAGCCGCAGGGGCAAAGGTCACAGCAAAGATTTGACCTCGCCGTCGTCCGAGTCCAGTGAGTTGACCTCACCGTCAACCGAACCCGAGCCAGAACAACCGGAGATGCTGAGCGTCAGAGAGAGGACACAAAAGTTCAACCGGATCGCGTCAGAAAGCGAACTTTGCAAGAGCAGGTTGCCCAATCAGCAGAGCCCATCGCCTAGGAAGAGACGCGACAAGGTGCGTCACACTTATTTAAAATTTTAAATCGCACGAGCAGCACTGTTTACCAAAAATATATATGTAAATCCGATTAATTCGCCTCCGCTATGTCGTGTCGGTATAAAATTTTGGAAGGAGCAGCGTACACAATCTATCTCTCTAAAAAAAGATCCAGTGAAAATTCACTCAAAAAAGTGTCAATTTCGCAGAAATGCTATTTTTGAATAAAACTCCCTCGGCAAAGACAGGCAAAGATTTGCTTGAACTAAAATCGAGTGGAATATTTATTACTCGAAAGAAGAGTGAAAATAAGTGAGAGACTACTATTTCAGTCAGTGAAATGATTACTCATTAATTGAACTGATTATTCGTTTTGAGTGAAAGTCACTCAAGATATCGAGTGATTTTCACTCAAAACGAGTGGGATTGAAATCAAGTCGAATAAAGAGTGAGAATCACTCAAAGCGAGTAGAAAAATACTCGAAATTTTTTAGAGTGTTATATTAACAGATTTCCTGCCCGACTTCCCGTCATGTCGTGACGGTATAATTTGCCAACTTGAGCTAGTTATAAATAAATACTGGCACCAAGTTGAACCATGGATGTCCCACAGCTCCTGGCTTGGAGTAATATTGTGGGTTGGAGATCCACATTTTTTGAATAGTCATCCATCCTCCCATAAGTAAAAATCCCACGCAGAGATGCGTTTGTTTTCTCCTGCTGTGTAGCCAATTGCTGCCCCTGGACGCCCATGTCCTCGCCCCCCAGGGGGAACCCCAGAACCCCCGACCCGGAAAGAAAATAGTTTGCATTTTTACACTAAGATAACGCATCAAACTATTCGACCCATTTGCAGATAACGGAAGAGGACGACACCGTATCGGTCACATCCGTCACATCGGTAAGTAGAGTGCTGGATGGTGTCGTACTGGTGACGCCACCGGTATGACACCATTAATGTGCAAAAATGGTGCAAATTGGCAAATTATTTTTTGCACATATAGCTGGATCCGAAATCCCGCGACTGGTTAGTGAGAGCGGCCCAATCTGACTACTTAGCCCTGTCCAAGCTGCTTCAAGAGAATCCTCGACTGGCCAGACACAAGGTGGGCACCACACAAAATTTTTTGGCGAAAATTTTTCACCAGGAACTTGTTAACCCCCCCGAGGCCCTTCTTCTCTCCGCATACCCACAGAAATTGCCCTTCCGGGCAGCTGCAGGGCGTGCTTTTCGAGCGAAAAAACCGGAATAATAAGCGGGTGTCCAAGGCTGCGTCAAGGCGTATGGGCAGCTGTGTCTCTCTCCCTCCCTTAAAAAACATACCCAGGGAATCATAAGAGGATAATAGTGATAAGCCGGGTTTTTGGGCTGGTCGGCCATACCCTCTAACTTGGCTAATTACAATCCAGGTACCCCGGCCATTTAGGTCTGGAGGGGCAAAAAGAATTAATAAAACCCCCATCCAAAAAATCACAAGGTGAACTTCCGCACTCGTCTGCCGCTGCCAGTGAAAGCTGTATGGAACGTGTTTTCTGAAGAATCGGAATATTACAAGTTTTGTGGAAAACACGTGCACCTGCTTTAATTAAATGGAGTTCCAGGATAGGTTTTCGGCGCGTGTCGCCACCATTTTTTATTGGCATATTTGGTGATTTTTTTCCCCCCCTTACGTATAGGACCTGTTGTGTCAACTCAAATTGAGGAAAATCACCGATTATTACGAGTATTTACAATGAGTAATTATATATTGTACAGTGTTGGACATTAATAGTGGCGTACTGGTGTCGCCACGAGCCATGCTGAAAATGAGCGAATCGGCTGGTGGCGCCACCTGTACGACATCGAAATGTTCCGTGTTGACAGCCTGGAGTTCTTGGACCTTTCAAATTTTTTTCCCTATGACCCGGGCGTTCCTCCCCTGATGCAAAACTTGCCAAACGGCGCCTGTTGTTCCATGGGGGGGCCTGTGGGGGGGTCACAGGGTAGAACAGAAGAGGTTTGCCCCACCTTTCTCGGCGTGGGGCGAGTGAATAAGCTAGAAAGAGAGAGATGCCAGGGCGCGGCGGGGATTAGATAAGAACGAGCTTATTTATTTACTCCTAGGGCGATATCCCCCTGACCAGACTCCTGCCTCCATATAGCCCTTCTTATACATTGTTGTGAATGCAGATAATGGCACGATCTTGCTAATGTCATGTCCTTTTCATTTTCAGGATCCGGTCACGGTGAGTTTACAAAATATTACGTGAGCTGGCTTCCTATTGTTGGGTAACTGTGTTTTTTTTCTTCTGTCCTTTCCATACACACCTGACGGCCGGTTTAGGGCGTAAGTATTTTAGTATGCTAATTAGTACGGCGCGGAGAGTAATTTGTGCTTTCGTTTCATGCTCATCGGAATCTGCGTTGGGATTGCAGTTCGTAAGTGTTGTTGATTTCTTCTTCTTCTTATTTTTTTTTAAAAAAAAGGGTTGTGTAGGGAATAGGGTGGTGCACTGCTCCAGATTAAAAACAGGTGCATGTGGCTTTCAACCTGTTCTTTTGAACTTGGGCAGTGAACCACCCTGTATTGGCGAGGGTAAAGTGGGAGGTGGGGAGGCTAGAGACTGATGGATAGGTAATCACTGGAGGGAGATTGGGATCCTTCCGAGGGGGGTCGAACCTCAACTAGGGCCCCGTTTTCATTAAGCGATGACTGATATGTTTGTTTTTGGAGAATTTGCCCAGTCATGTGTCTTACTTATTCCACCCTCCCATCCACCATTTCTTTTTCTTTTTTCTTTCCTCCCTCCCTCTCTGACCGGGCCTGAAAATTCCTTTGGCTTCAACTTGACTCCTTGTTTACAGACCGCGTTACACTGGGCGGCCAAACATGGCAATCTGAATGTCATCAAGCTAATTGCTGGCACTTTCAACGTGGACGTCAACACCAAAACGGTACGACTCATTTGGCATTGGTCACCGATTGGGTTTTATTAAGTTAATTTATTTTTCATGTGCGGCCCTGGTCCATGTTGGGCGAACAGCATGGGGTGAGTACCAATTTTTTTCACTCTATCTGAAACCACGTGGTTCATAGATACAGGGGAAGAAAATCGTCTTCTGCAACACCCTTTTGGTGTGCATCTGTGCTCCCCAATCCAGAAATGAGACTCTACCGGCTGTGACTCCGCGACAGATGTGAAAATCCACCCTCCCAACTTTAAAAAAAACAAAAAACTTTTTGACACCCCCTCCCACCCCTACTTTTAGAGAGGAAAGAATGGTCCCCTCAACTTTGCATTTGAAACATTGAGGGGAGCGATGTTATATTAAACGGCCTCGATTGTAAAGCGATGGGAGTGGAAAAAAAAGAGAGGAAGAGTGGGGTGGTTCTGCTGGATATGAAATTTTGATGACAAATTCGCAAATTAAAGGTTGGGGAAGGTGGAGGGGGCAGGGGGTAGGGGNGAAAAGATGGCGCCACCTGGCGGCGCCATATCCCCGCCCTGATGCATCGCTTCATTTCCCCGTTTTCCGGCCGAGCGGCCCGAATAAATCTGCCCATAAATAAAACGCGGGAAAGCGAGGGTTTTTTTGGAGGGAGGGGAGGGAAGGAGGGGGGGGGGGCTGACTTCATATTCCGACCTTATTAGGGCTGCCTTCCGATTGGCCTGAGGCGCCTGGCGCCTTTTACTCCTGTCGACAGCTGTAGGCGCCACTTAATGAAAAAGCGATATGAAACAGGCGTAGTCATTTTCCCCACCCAGGAGCCAACTGTTTTGGGGGCAGGGGGAGGGGGAAATGTGTCGAGAAGGGGGGCTCACTTATGCAAATGACTTTGATTTGGATATGAACAACCTTTCTGTCACTTTACACTGCTTGTATACAGTGTCTTTTAGAATGTTTGGATCGGATCAAGGAGATTTGGGTCTGAACAATCAGGTGAATCTTGTCCGCTTATTCGTGAAGGCGTAAGGGGTAAGTAAGTGGAGTAAAATATTCTCTCTCACCAGGGTTACACACCGCTACATTTAGCTGCTCAGTTTGGCCATCAGGAAGCATTTGATCTTCTGGTCAAGACTTATGGTAAGCTCCCACTTATCTGGTGATTGAAAGGTGCTCAAATTATTTTAATCTTGGCGCCTGTCTAGGGGCGGATCCACAGCAGCGGGACTACAGTGGACGCAAGCCACGACAGTACCAGAGCTGTGCCAACACAAGTGTCTCGGCTGACACCTTTAGAAGTGAGTTGCATGCAGGGGGAAGGCCTGGGGTCATCCCCAAGGCAGAGGCACTGCCCCAACTTCAGGAAGAAGGGAGAAAGAAGCTTAAGAAGCGACACAACAGCTTCTTGTCTGTGGTCAAACCAATAGGGCCTGGAGGATTGCGATCCAAGAGTTATGTCGATACTCGACAAGTACATGTAGAACATGAGATGAAGTCAAAGAGTACAGTTTAATTGAATAGTAGCAATAAGGGGTAACTTCGTAGATTAGAGTGATACTCATTGTAATGCAAGTATTGAATCACATTAATTGTCAGAGAACTGGAACACTGCAATACAGGCAGTCCTAATTGCAGGTTGTTTCTCTGTGACAGCCAAATTTGAGTGATCAAATATTAGTTAAACATGTATATATGTGAATTAGAGTAAATGTTTGGTTGACTGATTGTGAGAATTTTTATGAGCAAGTTTAACTCGTAGATGTTTCTTGAGCTTCCACATTTGTCTGTGGGATGCTCACAAAGACATGTTCCAAAAAAATATGGCAGGATTACACCAGAGGAATCTTTTTGCAGCATAAGAAAGGGCAAGGGGTATATAAAAAAAGAGAACTACGCGATGATTTGGGGGAGCAGACAAAGACAAATTTATGAGTGATATGATAATTCACCTACTGGGAAATATATCAAAACCCATTTTTATGCCCAGTCACTATAATATCAGGCAGTGTGATATTATAGATGGTGTCAGCTACCATGAAAGCTACACTATGCAACTATGACGCCGTTGTTCCATGACTCCTACATGATATCTGATTAACGAATATTCAACAAACACACATAATTTATGAATGTGCAGGTTCGTTAAACTGTTTGTATTTTTGAGCTCATGTGAGACATGAGCGACTGACAATTTGTAAGTTCCAGGCTGTCCGTATGGTTTTTTAAAACTGCTTATAACTTGAATAACATTAGCATCATTAGGGCTAGTTTATACTTTACAATATGTAAAAAAGAGGGCAAAGAGAACATAATTAAGTTGCTATGTTTGAAGTAAGATGAAGTGGGGCAGTTTTGTACACTTTATTGTTAGGATATAACATACAATTCTGAGAGATTATTACGAAGACAGAATTTTGAGGAAATCTAGGTATGTAAGGCAATGTGAGTAAACTCTCAGCCTGGGTGTAATATGCTGTGTGGAATTGCCCCACATCACCTTATAAATGAGCCCTTAAGAATATACACCTATGTTGGAATAAATACACCTGCTTCTGCTGTAGCAAGTTCTCGCCAACTGCAGGCCTGCTTGTCAGTATCTGAATCAGTGTGCATTCTAATTCTTAGAACTAGTGTCAATCAGAAATGATCATGTGAAAAGGAGCATTGTAGTTCAAGGAGAAGGTTGTACAGTGTGTACCAGTTGAAGTGTCTGTTTCATTTGGCACTTTTTTTGCTAATAAGCAATTACTTCCTTGGGAATAATTTTCAATTGCCGGTAAAAGTAAATGCTCAGTGATGATAATAAGTTGAAGGGCACAAAACTCACAGTACCTCATCTATTCTTGCATCCTTGCAATGGGCCACTCTCTTCCCATCAGCTAATGACATATACTTTTTATGTGATTGGCTGATGGGAAGAATGTGTTGGTGCTCCGACTTGAAGGTAAGAATAGATGGGATTAGCTTATTAAATAGAATTCACTGTATATGAAATAATGAGCATCCTAATGATGATATGAGCCAGTAGATTGCCTCGAGTAAAAGTGACCAGATTAGATAACTCTTCTTTTAGTGCTCCAGTATTTTTAAGCAATCCTCCAGCAGCCAGTGCAACCTGCCATTATGTAATTTCAAAATGTCTGCAGCGTTATTCTTCTGAATTTACAGTATCAGTGATATTTAGACGCATGGCTTGTGCTATTATGGTGGAGGTCCGCTAATAAAATTGTTATTGCATGCTTGCAACTCATGACTGGCATGTTTTCAGTCTCCCTCTACCATGTTTTTGCACTACTTAGCTTTTACGCTGCCCTGCATTACTACACTGCATGCACTTGAGGTATGTTTTGCTGATTGCTGATTGATGATGTGTGCCATTTCTAATGCCAACTTTGACTTGCAGAGATCAAAGCAAGGCGACGTAACTCAGGTGAGTTAATCTTCTGATATGTTAAATGTATTTTTGTTCATGCACTCTTAAATTCGTAGAGCGAGATTTGGGTTTCCTGCGAATTGGTTCTCTGAATGTGCGAGTCCGAAAAACTACAGAAGCATTTGGTAACCTTCTGGGCGTAGTAAGTGGACACAGTGGAAGTGACCGCCTGCACAAGAGCTGGGGATCTGCAGATTCCGTCCACGACAGCGTGAGTGTTGAATTCCAATCTTTGCTTACGACACTTTGATGTAACACTGACTTCACTTTGCACCTTAGCTTTCATATTATGTGAAGAGGTAAAGCCCATCTTTAAATATGTGTGTGTATCTCAATAACAGCAGACGTTGTTGCTCACAGGACCGCAAGTTGATGCCTCCACCCAAGTTTCCAGTGAAGAAGCGCAAGTCAAAGAAGGCCATGGATTTTGGCTCAAGTGCCACTGACTTTCGTGACAGTGCCTCCTGCAAGAGCAGCAAGTCTGAAGGAAACAATGGACAAGATTCAGACTCAGACGGTGCCTGTGGATTTGGTAATGACTGGCAATCCACAGTGTGAGGGCCTGTACTTATTACCAGTGACCATCAGTGAGGTGTCCTTAATGGTGCAGGGGGTGACAGAGTCCTATCCTAAAATAATGGTTCAATCCTCTGACAAGTTGGGCAACAAACATTAGAGAAATAAACACTGATTCCATAAATGTTGTCAGTTACATATGAGTAGAGTTGATTGAGTTTAACACTAATAAGACAGGCGGTTTTTTCGCGTTTTTGCAAGAATCTACAAAAAAATTGCTTGCGTTGTCATTTGAGGGACCACACATAACTAATCTAGTGAGTAACATCGTATAGTGTTGAGGCTTGATCCTGAGACCATTTATGGGACCCTCTTGGCACACCTTGCGGAGATTTAAATTCTTGAATCTCTCAACAGATGCCGCAGGGGTGTGTTTTGCGCCTACGTATTTTTTTCTCAAATTTTATGTCACTCCTGTGCTGACAAGAAGTGTGTGGATGTGTCGTGCTGGTGCTACTGAACAGACCAGCATACATGAGTAATACCTCACAGCACAGGCATGCCAACCAGAGGGACAAATATACAACTCCCACCCGCGTGCAAACCTCACTCACTCCACAGCTATTCAAAAGCCACACGGGGCATGCGCCCCTCCATCCAAATGGAGGCCGGCGTTGAGTTATCTTTTGCACTAATTTTAGGGTAGAATCTCTTGAGGAGGTTTGGGGGCAACTATGTATGCCAAAAATTTGCCAGTGCAGGTCGGATTTTTTTCTTTTTCGAAGTTTTTTTCCAGCGGCCGCAAAAAGATGATTTCATTCACGTTAATCTGGTTAATCCGGTTTATTTATGCACGATTTTCTAGTCCAAAACTCGCGATTTTTTACGCGAGAAAAAATTTAAAAAGCCACACAGAAACCACGTTATACATAGTGGGAAAATGCTATAGTTTCGCCAGCGGAATTTTTGAAAGCCACCGTATCAGCATATGATACGCCCGTCTTATTAGGGTTAACATAAGTGCCTTCTAAGTTTGAATACTTATGACATCTATAGAATCAGGAGTGTGTTTCTGATTTTTGGAATCCAACTTGTCAAAGCACTAAACCCTTCATTAAGAGGTGGTATGTGATACAACTTGAGATTTGTGTTTGTCAGAGGAAGTTCATTACTTCCCTCTGATAATGTAAGTTAAATGGCTGCAGAAATTGTAGCAGTTTGTACTATGGGCGCCAAAAGAATTGACCAGAGTTGATGGGTATATGGCGCAATATACCCATCAACGCCGGTCAATTCTTTTGGCGCCCATAGTACTGTACAAGTATGATGGTCCGCCTGAGTATTGCAATGTATTCAAGGCATTTTTGATAAAAGACTAATTGTAAATCTGGACGATGAGACTATTATTTTAATACATAACAGTTTCACAAGTAATGTAATAACATTACTAGGAAAACCCTCGCTCCGCTCGCATTTTCCTAGGGTGCAGGCCTAGAAAACCACTCGCTTCGCTCGCTCTTTTCTAGGCCTGGGGTACTATTCGGTGCACCATATCGCCGGGGTAGGGTGTAACGTTAACCTTCCAGCAGTCTTCGAATGTCCCAATTAGTGAGAACATGTCATTCGTGTGTCTGTCGTTCCATTACTGACCAAAGCTTTTACTGACTCTGTGAACAACTTCACAGTAGTGCCAACTGGGCAACAATACAGAGAAGGAATGGACAGTTTCCCCGGCAACTCACCAGAGGTGTTGTTTACACCCCATGGCGCATGTGTTGAAAGAGGGCCAATCGGAACGTGGCAGTAACGACAATATGGGGGCGCACCAATCAGACTACTTATACAAACACCGCAAGGATTTTAATATTATAGAAGGTATTTCCTGCCATAAAAATTGCAAAAATGTATCAGTGGACAGTGGCTGATAATTTTGGGGATGCTTTGGGCACTGCTAAAGGCAAAATTATGGGGTGCCTTATGGAGACAGACTTGAGTGATAAGATAAAATAGCAAATCATGATTTCAGTAAGATTAGATTGATCTGTCATTGAAATTTAATTTTTCCCCCCTAAAAATTGTTGGTATTGTTGTTGTTGTTGTTGTTATTATTATTATTATTATTATTTTGCACCGAAGCAGGTTGGTGTAGAGGATATGGATTCCGCCTGCTGATCAGGAGGTCCTGGGTTCGAATCTCGGGACCGGCGACCCTGACTGTGGTTTTCTGTGGTTTCCCACGGTCCTTCCAGGATAATTCTGGGGTCGTTTCCGTAACAACAGGCCACAGCCGCTTCCTTCCGTCCCTATCCTATCCCAAAGAGCACAGTAAAAATGAAAGCAAAGAGTTCCAGTCAAAACAAAAATTTCCCCCCTAAAGAGCCGCCGACTGATAACTGGGTATGAATTATTATTATTATTATTATTAGAGATGATCGGGAGAACCGCAAGTCATACTAATTTAAGTTCAGTTTCTCTCCTAGATTCTGGGAATGTTCGAAGTTTGGGGGTAGGTGGGGTGGGTAGTAAGAAAAGACTAAAAAACTCCGAGGTTCGACTTTCCATTGTTAATGTAAGAGGGATTCATAATAAGTGTGATATTGTTAGGAAAGCATTTGTTGATGCTCGTTTAGATATAATGTGCTTGTCTGAGACCCAAGATGAAGGGGTGTTCAGTGGGTGATTTCAATGGGCTAACAGGTTTCTGGTCTGGTGTAGATGAAAGGGAGAGGGCTTGTGCAGGTGTTGCGTGTTGGTATACTGATTAGTCCTAAGCTGGTGCACTGTGTGAAAGGATCTAGTCAGGTTAGTGAGAGAATAATGTGGGTGAGTCTGAAGGTGGTTAAGACTAGGATTGTGGTTGTGGCTATGAATGCACCAGTTGACTCATCTTCGGATGAGGATAAGGAGAGGTTCTGGGATAGTTTAAGTGCTGTGTTGGATGGGTTCAATGGTAATGACAGGATAATTCTTGCAGGGGATTTTAATTCTTGGGTGGGTGTCTCTCACCTGGGGTATGAGGGAGTGTTGGGTCGTTATGGGGATGTCAGGGTTAATAGAAATGGTGTGAGTTTATTGGATTTATGTGTAGAGAGGGGCCTTCATGTGTCTGTGTTTCCACACAAACGGATTCATCAGTATACTTGGGAGAATAGGTCATTAGGTCAGAAGTCCTTGATTGACTTTGTAGTGATAGATAATAGGTTGAGGTCAAAGGTAGTTGATACTAAGGTGGTTAGAGGTGTAGATGTTGGTTCCGACCATTACCTGGTCGTCTCTAGGTTCAGGTTAGGTATTGGATGGAGGATGTTTAAGAAAAAACCTGCGGTGGTTGAGAGGATTAAGGTTGAGCAACTTCCTGCATTAGGTTTGGAATATCAACAGCTAGTTTCTGATAGATTGTTAGAAGGGAACAAGACAGTTAAGTCCTTAGAAGAGGCTTGGGATTGTTTCAAGTCCTCCTCAGTGAGTAGTGCTGTTGATATTTGTGGTATGGCTAAGGTGGGTTGTAAGAAGGGGGATCGTTGGTGGAACGAGGAGGTGGCTAAGGCTGTTAATCGTAAGAAGGAGTTTGTTTGTTTGTTTTTTTTTTTAAATTGATACCCCGTGCTCGAGCCTTTGGCTCGTTTAGGGGGGTGGCATACCACCATCAGTTTTTCTGTTTTTTCTTCAATCTCCGTGCAAGGGCTGGTTCAGGATATAGGGTAGGGAAAGGGATTGTTGGGGAGGGGACACTTGTGCAGGTGCATTGTCCTATGGCTTTTGGGCCATGTGCAGTCCCCCAGGAGGTCAGGTTGCCAGACACCTCCTTGGTGCAGGTCAGAGACCCTCCCGACGCAGGTGAAAGGAAAGTTCCCCAGGCGGGGATCGAACCTGGGGCCTTTCACTCAGCAAGCCGTGACGTTACCATCACAGCCACCACACCTCCCCTCGTAAGGAGGAGGGTTACTTAGGAATGCTACAGGGTAGTGTCCCTGCAGGGGAGTAGAGGTTTTGGAAGCGGGAGGCAGCACGGGTTGTTAGGGAGAGTAAGAAGCAGGTA
>JYFJ02008093.1:0-13445 GCA_000934665.2 Catajapyx aquilonaris
CAGCAAATTTTCCTACTGTATTCGTTCTTCCTAAATGTTTATAAGCGTATCCAGCTGTGTGTATGAGTGTAAATAGCGGTTGTGTCCCCCTAAAAATCGGCCTAAAGGCCAGATCATGGTGTATCCAATAAATAAATAAATAAATAAATAAATAAACAATACATAGCATAATTATAGTATTTATTGTAGTGAAAGTATACCTTTTACCTTATATGATGAACTAGTGGAGTGTTGTATAGATCATCATGTGTATATTCTGCAAAGGTCGCTTACGTATTTCTGAAAGAGTATTGTACTTCACTACTTTCATCTAAACATATTGAACCTTTCCATTACATGACCTTATTGGTTATTGCCTAAAACATGATTTATTTCACGACCATCCCTTTACTATATTATCCGAAATTCCAATCGATTGCACACACGGTACACCTTTCTACCAGGTCACGCTCGCTTGAACCAACATTCCCTTTGCCCTGATGCCAGTCTCCACCACATTATTTTGAAATCAATCTTGGTATAAAAACAGCTGATTCTAAAGGGTTGATATCAGTTCACTCGAGTTCTGGAATATACAGGCAGACAACTCTAATCCAATCAAAGACATCATGGATTCAAAGGTAAATTATTTCAAGGGCAATAATTTTTTATTTCTTTCCAATTGATTGGGATTGACACGTTTGTTTATTGCAATGAAAACAGATACTGGTGGTCCTCGTTGTGCTGGGAGTGGTGTCGTGTGTCTCAGCCATAGGTCACATCAACTACAAGTACGGGTTTTCCACAAAGGGCAAGTATGGGGCAGCCCAGGTGGAGGCTGGTGCAAATGACCACCACTATGGATTCTCGGTGAACAACCACCACAAGGATGGGGTCAGCTACATCAAACAGAGTGGGGACAACACTCACCACGGAGGATTCGAAGGAGGGTTCGGAGGTGGTGCTGGTGGTGCTGGTGGTGCTGGTGGTGCTGGAGGGGCTGGAGGGGCTGGAGGAATCGGGGGAGGGTTCGGAGGGGGATTCGGAGGGGGATTTTAAATAAATGTTCATGCAATTATTTATTTGAGATACTACTGCTTGAAATAAAGCCATCAATGACGTGATATATTGTGTCAATTATCATTTGCAGCAGAGCACAAAATTGGTAACCTAATACCAGTAGGCCCTAATATGTTCAACATTTTTGAATTTAAGGTGCAGCCTATCGTAGCATTATTTGTAATTTTCTCAACTTATATGTCTTAGGGTTTAAACAAAACATAATAGCTATTACAGTAGAGATAATGTGCAGTGTAAGGCGTCAGAACGTAATTCATGCACAACTGAAAAAACTTTCTCCACAGAATGAGCAGGGAGTGGAAGTTAATACGTATAAGTTGAAGTTATAGACTGGAAATGGAAAGGTAATCCAATGTATGGGTTGTTATTGTGCTGGAATGAAGGCTTGGAAAAAAGGCAAAAATATGCATAATTTAATTTATTAAAAACAGATAATACAACATAATTTTTACAATCCACCAACAGAAATGTGGGGGACAGTAAGTGTGGAATAAGTTCCATTCATCTTTGGCTCTTGCACATTCCTCTTGTAGCTTTTCTTCTGCCTAGTGGTGCCCACCATATGAACCGTGGTCACCCTCGAAGGAGAATCCCTTCTCCTCGTGTCCAGAATGCTCCTCGACTTCTTCGTGCTTCTCCTCCTTCTTTTCCTCCTTGACAAAGTAAGGCACCTTCTGGATGATGGTGTATGGCACCTTGTGCACCACTGGCACCTTGTGCACCACTGGCACCTTGTGGAACACTGGCACCTTGTGGATAACCGGGATGTACTTCACATCTGGCACCTTCACCACATAGGGGATCTTGTGCACCTCCGGCACCTTCACTATCACGTGCTTGATTATCTTCTTCGGCTCAGGAGCTTCCTATAATATCAAATGCGATACAAAATAATAATGTAATTTAATAAGAAGTAGTTGTGTACTTACGTGTGATTCATGCTCGACTTCGTGTCCATAGTCCTCTACCTTGTGTCCATAGTTCTCCTCTTTCTCCTCCTGGTGGTGACCGTGACCTCCTCCCCCGGACACCTTGGCATACCCGAACCCATTTTCCTCCACATACCCACCTTTCTTCTCGTGACCCTTCCTCATGATGGACAGCCCATGATCGTAACTATACTTGCTCCCAGCCTGGCTCCATCCAGCCAGACACAGAACCAGGAAGGCACCCACAATTGTCTGCCAAAAGTATATCACACTTGTAAACGTATATTATACAATAGTTATGAGTTATTACTTTATAATTTTGTCCTTACTAAATTGGCCATGATAGGGCACACAATGTTCTTGAATAAGTGTGGTGTTTGTTGGGAGGCTGTTGTAAAACTGATGACTTCTGCCTAGTTCTCCGTGCTTTTTATACTGGTAATGACCAGGTAGATCTCTGCGCCAAAGTTGTAAAGTTTTTCGCTGTAATAATTTTGAGAAAACTGTTTTAACTCATAAGATATTACATAGTTTCAAAGTGCCCATGCATGTAGAACCACCCATATAACAATCCATTAGCATGTCGTGGGCACTGATCTCAGTACGTCTCGCCTCCTGCTTATGGTCACATGGAAAACAGTCTCCAACTTTGGAAGTAATAAAATAATAATGTGGTGTCTGTGCACAAAGCGTGCATTAATTATTTCTTAGTTATGCCAAAACCCACGGTTTGGGGACAAGCTTATCCTAGTCTTGAATTAGCTACGAACATAAAAAAGAAAAGGAATGTTACAGCCATTTCACTTGTTGGCAACTTGTTCTAAACTGTATGTGGACATGTGTATAATGTATACAGAGAACTCTGGGCAATCTGTTCTACAGGGCCGTATATGCTCAATATAACTCAATAACTCAAGTGTAACGCTATACTTTTTATCAAATCTTGTCATGCGTACGTCAGTGTAGGCGGGAAACAAGGTGTGTTCTTCCTTATGAGAACTGCATGTTTGTAGAATGATAAGGACGCCAATTAGCCGTGTACATTTTTGGATAACGTTAATCCCCTTAGAAAACTCTGCATGGTCATTCATTTAAAGGCTGTCTTCTGAGCTGCATATTATAACCAGTCATGTTCCATTATTTTGCAATCATTATTTCCATCACTCAAGGTACGTACTTTTCATACGATCACATAGTTTATACACTGTATTATTAATTGCAAGTTTAGGCATACAGGTAGCAGACAATGGTACGGAAAATATAGGGACAACTTTTCAGTTCACATCTACTGAAGGTGAGGGATAAAAATAATTTGTGAAAAATTAATGCCAATTGTTAGATTTACAGCATATTTAGATAGAAGCCACTTTTGTTCCGTATGGGATCTGTCAGAGTGGAACAACACGTTTGTGGTAGATGGAATTCACCTGGGAGATTTTGCCAATAAAATTGTGATTAAGCACTCCAGCATAGCCTGTATGGATACTATTATACCAGGTATGTTTCATTAATATTAGAGACATTGTCACTTGAAGTGATAAGAATATTCCATTAGAATCTGAACTGAAAGAACTGAACTGGAGCCTTGGAAATTGCACATACGCTGATGACACATTACTTCAGAGGAATATGGGCACAGAATTGGATATTACATCCTACATGCGGTACAGGTCAGTCAATATCACATGTTCAGCTGAATATGCATTAACCATGCGTTTTTCGGTAGATGCCAAGGAACTACCAAATGCGACCTAATAAGAAATAGCACCCTATCCGATATTAGATCGCAGAAAAACGGCACCTGTTTGGATACTCCCAAATATCTGCGACTAAAAGTTAAGTACTATCTCACAATCGAGAATATAACTTTTTGCAAAGTTGAAACATCGCGGTCACTGAACCTGGGAAGTACGACGGTGTGCGTCGAAAGGACAAGTGAAAATGGCAGTTGGACAGACGTCAGACAACACTGTCTGGAAAATGGAGGCGACTTCAGCTACATGCCAACTGCCCCAGAGTGGTGGCGATCTAGCATTTACGCATGTTACAGCAATCTCGGTACATTTTGGCTTAAAGGTTACAACGACGAATTAACAGACCCTAATCCAAATCCGGAAGAGACATTAGCGCCCAATTTATGGGCATACTGCAATGAGAATATGTCATGCCAGAGCAATGTGACACTTGATGGAGTGAACCGGAATGGATTTTGCATTTACCCTGCTTATCCAGAAAAGCATCAATGTCCCAACACCACAAAGGGAGGCATTACATGGGAATCGACACATCCGGGAGAAATAAGGCAGCAACTTTGTCCAAATTCATCATCTACGTACATGACTTTGGAATGTGGCCTGAATGGTACCTGGTCTGAGCACCCTGACACAAGGTGAACAATCGCTGCAAACTCAAGAGGAAGTCCACCTTACCATTCAACAATTTTGTTTCAGCAATTGCACATGCCCATCAAGTTTATTGCATGACTTCATGTGGTGGAATGCGACTCATTATGGTCAGTTAAACATACAACTATGTCCTAACTCATCAGATTACATGTCTTGGAAATGTGACTGGAACGGAACTTGGATTGGGAGCCCGGATACAACGTGAGTAACATTAAGAATGACTTGGGGCAGGTTACATAATATCAAATGCATGGTCTAGTGACATTGATTATTGACTATTTGAGGAATATTCTTAAAAAGTGTGATCCTTGTTCCAGAAATTGCACTTGCTTCAAAACGACGTGGGACAATATGACTTTTGATGCAGTTCAAATTGGAGAAACAATGATGGCAAAATGCCCTGGATATTCATCCGCTAATGCTACATGGCATTGTAACTGGAATGGGACATGGGAAGGAGATGTTCCAAATACAGAGTAAGCCTATTTTGATGGTGAATAATGCTAACAACTGTAACTTCAAGTCCTAACTACTGCATACTCAACACATTCCAAATTCAGAAATGCATAACTCTTATTGGCTAATGAGATACACTATGCCGTTGTTTCAGTAACTGCAAATGTCCCAACGTCACCTGGCATAACATTACCTTTGAAGAAATTCATATTGGAGAAACCAGAGTAATGCCTTGTCCTGGTGACCCATCTAACTGTGCTACTTGGTTTTGTGCCATGGACGGATCATGGGAAGGTACACCGAATATAAGGTATGGTTATTCAGATACCAACACCTGGCGTCAGTGGCACAATCCATTGCGCTCTAACTGTCAATAATATCTCGTTCTAGCAATTGCACGTGCTACAAAAAGGCTTGGGAAAATATGACTTTTGAAGCAATTCGTCTTGGAGAAACAAGAATAAAAAAATGTCCTGGCAATTCATCCGAGAATGCAACGTGGCATTGTAACTGGAATGGGATATGGGAAAGAGATAATCCAAATATAGAGTAAGCATACTTGAAGTTGTGTAATACTATCAGTTACAGCGTATAAAAAGACACTTAATATATTGTATGCAAAGTGTGTGAATCATTCCATGTACAAAAAATGCATAATGTTCAATGTCTATGGTCGAAGGAATGACTCACTAGAGTCTAAACTCTTAAGTGATTGCAACTTTCAGCAATTGCACGTGTCCTGACACTACTAGTACAGAGGGAAATCTACTGTGGAATGCGATAAGAATAGGACTGAACAGAACCGAACCATGTCCACACCCATCATCGGAAAACAGGACATGGTTATGTGGCTGGGACGGACATTGGACTGGAGAACCGGATACGAGGTGTGAATTCTTGAATACTGTAAATTTTTCACACGATAAACCTCATTCTTACTGTTTCAGTAATTGCACATGCAAGGCAACATTTTGGAAAGGTACGAGGTGGTGGTGGAATGAGACCCACTATGGCCAGTTAAACACACAGCTTTGTCCAAACTCAATTAAAGATTACATGTCTTGGCAGTGTGGCATAAACGGAACCTGGATTAGAAGCCCTGATACAATGTGAGTTAAAACACCTTTGCCGTTGACAAAGTAAGATCAGTCCAATCGCGAGTCGCATATATCAGTTTGAATGTCCGTAAAGGCTAGAGATTTTAGACACTGACAAACATTGCTAATATGTCGACATTTCAATTATAATATTTAGAATAGCATCGAGTATTGTCTATTGTACGCAGATTTATCCAAAGTGTGACCCTTGTTCCAGCAATTGCACGTGTTCCAAAACAACCTGGGAAAATATGACTTTTGATGAAGTTCATGTTGGAGACACAGTGATGACAAAATGCCCTGGAAATTCATCCGATAATGCTACATGGCATTGCAATACAAATGGAACATGGGAAGGAGATATTCCAAATACAGAGTAAGCATATTGATGGTGAATAATGCTCTCATATATAACAACTGTAACTGAAACCACTAACTAACTGTGCTGTGCATACTCGACACGTGAATCATTCCATATACAGAAATGCATAAAGCTTATTGGGTAATGTGATACACTTATGCCGTTATTTCAGTAACTGCAAATGTCCCAACATCACCTGGCATAACATTGCCTTTGAAGAAATTCATATTGGAGAAACCAGAGTAATACCTTGTCCTGGTGACCCATCTAACAGTGCTACTTGGTTTTGCGCCATGGACGGAGCATGGGAAGGTACACCGAATATAAGGTATGGTTATTCAGGCAACAACACCTGGCGTCAGTGGCACAATCCATTGCGCTCTAACTGTCAATAATATCTCGTTCTAGCAATTGCACGTGCTCCAAAAAGACCTGGGAAAACATGACTTTTGAAGCAATTCGTATTGGAGAAACAAGAATAATAAAATGCCCTGGAAATTCATCCGAGAATGCAACGTGGCATTGTAACTGGAATGGGACATGGGAAGGAGACAATCCAAATATAGAGTAAGCATATTTGAAGTTGTGTAATGCTATCAGTTACAGGGTATAAAAAGACACTGAATATAGCAATTGTGTGCATATTGTGTGAATCATTCCATGTACAAAAAATCCATAATGTTCATTGTCTATGGTCGAAGGAATGATCCTCTAGAGTCCAAACTTTCAGCAAAAAAAAAAGATGTGAATGAAAGATTGTATTGTGTAGTGTGTGAATCATTCCATGTACAAAAAAACCATAATGTTCATGGTCTGATCGAAGGAATGATTCACTATAGAGTCTTAAACTATAAAGTGATTGCAACTTTCAGCAATTGCACGTGTCCTGACACTACTAGTACACAGGGAGATCTACTGTGGAATGCGGTAAGAATAGGACTGAACAGAACCGAACCATGTCCGCATCCACCATCGGAAAACAGGACATGGTTATGTGGCTGGGACGGATATTGGACTGGAGAACCGGATACGAGGTGTGAATTCTTGAATACTGTAAAATTTTCACACGATAAACCACATTCTTATTGTTTCAGTAATTGCACATGCAACTCAACATTTTGGAGTGGTACGAGGTGGTGGTGGAATGGGACCCACTATGGCCAGTTAAACACACAGCTTTGCCCAAACTCGTCGAAAGATTACATGTCTTGGCAGTGTGGCATAAACGGAACCTGGATTGGAAGCCCGGATACAATGTGAGTTAAAACACCTTTGCCAGTTGACAAAGTAAGAGTAGGCCAATCTGAAGACCATTGTACCGTATGAATTAGAATGTTCGTATAGTTGCTAGAAATCTTAGACACTGGTAAAAATTGCTAATGTGTATTGCACGTAGATCATCACATGAGTGCACGTTTATTCTAAGTGTGACTCTTGTTCCAGCAATTGCACGTGTTCCAAAACAACCTGGGAAAGTATGACTTTTGATGAAGTTCATGTTGGAGACACAGTGATGACAAAATGCCCAGGAAATTCATCCGATAATGCTACATGGCATTGTAACACAAATGGAACATGGGAAGGCATCCCAAATATAACGTAAGCACGTTTTAATTAGTATAATGCTAATAGATAACAATTGTAACGGCATTATTTAACTTCATAGTATATTCGACTGAATTACTCTAAATGCAGAAATGCGTAATGCATATTGGCTAATGATTAATGTTTTTGTTCTTTCAGTAACTGCAAATGTCCTAACGAAACCTGGCATAACATGACATTTGAAGAAATTCAAATAGGAAAAACGAGAGCAATACCTTGCCCTGGTGATTCATCTAACAATGCGACTTGGTTGTGCACCATGTACGGGGCATGGGATAGTACACCGAATATAAGGTATGGTTATTCAGATGTGCTGAGTTCGGGTTGTATCTTAGCTCACTAATGGTCTCTTCCTTTCAGCCACTGCAAGTGTAATAGAACAGTTAATAAAGTGACGTGGAAAGCGACTCAAATAGGAACTACCGATGTTGAACAATGCCCAAATTCACAATTTAATAGATCCTGGGATTGTGGTTGGGATGGACATTGGGTTGGACAGCCTAACACAAGGTGGGCTTCATTCGTGCTGTCCATAACAATATTCGTCCGTCTTATTACTGAACTCTGCGTAATTGTTTCAGTTACTGCAAATGCAATCAGAGTTTCACATTTGACACAGAGCTGAATGAAACCCAAATAGGAGACCTACTGAATACCAAGTGCCCGTACTCTTCTGACACTGACTATAACACGACTTCTTGGAACTGCGCAGTGAATGGGGTGTGGAAGACATACCCTGATTTAAGGTTCGAGTTTATTGCAATACCAGCATGTCAGTTCTTAAACGCTATTTAAAACATATTTACAGGAACTGCACAGAGTATGGGACGAACTGGAACAAATATTTAGCCCATAAGGAGGATGTATATTCTTTATGCAATAATGTTACTGACATGGAAATCACATTTAAAGCTGTTGATATTGTGTTCTCTATGGAAGCTGTTAACAAGTCACTAATATCATGGGAGAACAAAACTGAGTATAACATGCAAAGTGCTAAAGAAGTTTTCAACTCCACTGTTTGTCTGAGTAGTACGACTGTTAAATATACCTCTGCATGGTGGACAACTATTTTAAATCGTAAACAACGAGCAAGCGAGTTTTTTTCTCTTGTCGACGAAAGTATTAACAGAGCCACTACAATCAACATCTCTGGGAGCTATAACTTCTCTGAAATCAGTAAGAAAATGTTGTAGGAGGCTACTTCGCGTCCTATAGCTGCTATATTTCCACAGTTATTGATGTTCACAACAGAGTTCTTCCAAGTGACACTAAGGAGGTGAAGGTAGAGTACAATGGAACAGGTGGATCCTTCATAGTATTACCCAAAGAAGCATTGGAAATAGGCACTGTCAACGGATCATGGATGGCAAGTTACACCACCTTCATGACTGTTCATGACATCCTGGGCGAAAAGCCGCTTCTGATGTTGTAAGTAATTGTCGCAATTACTCATAAAAGCTCAACTAATAACTTGCCTACAGAGGGCAGGCTCGTAAAAACTCGACTGTAAAAATAGTGAACACCCGAGTGGTTGGAACCATCATAGGACAGCACAGTGCTGGAGTCCAGCTTTCTCGAGATATTGTAACAGTGCAATTGCGGCATTTGTATGAGCCCAGTGTGTATTACATATCCAATCCAACCTGTGTGTTTTGGGATATTGATATACATGATTGGAACCCTAGAGGATGTTGGGTAATTAAATTCACCGATTTATATACCGTCTGTGGATGCGACCATCTCACTAACATTGGTGTGCTGGTTGACTACGGTGGAATTATCGACAAAAACAATACATTTGAGGTGATTATACTAGGTTGAAATTGTGAAGCACACATAAGACAGTAATTTTGACCCCATATTTCAGCCAGTAATCAGCATTGTCACTACTTTTGGATGCTGTGTTTCAGTCGTCTGCTTGTCTCTATCCCTTGTGATATTTTTCACATTGAGAAGACTAGAGAAGATTAGGATTTTCATTCATGGAAACTTGTGTTTCTCACTTCTTGTGGCCCAGCTGATATTGTTGATCGGATTGGATGCGACAGGAAATACAACTCTCTGTAGATTGATAGCAGTCATGATTCACTACTTTTATCTCGCATCTTTTCTCTGGATGTTTGTGGAAGGTTACCAGCTCTATGTCAAAGTGGTTGTGGTAAGCTATTTTCAAATACTGTACGTTAATTTATTTTGAAAAGCCAAGTTGCACATTGGAACACGGTGATTTCAGGTTTTTGAGAAGTATCCTCCTCGGATGCGATTCTTAATGGGATTTGCTTATGGACTACCTGGAGTGATAATTCTAGTGTCGGCCTTTGCACGTTGGGATGGTTACGGTACGAGTACCTAGTAAGTACACCGCACTCCCATGTATTGTATCGCAGGCTTTTACATTAAAAACTTTTCAGTTGCTGGTTTAGCAAAGAAAGTGGACTAATATGGACATTTATGGGCCCCATGGCGATTGTCATAATGGCAAGTATTCTACATTATTTTAAAACCTGCGTGATGCAAATATATTTTTCGTTTTAGTGCAACATGTATTTCCTAATAACTGCTGTACACAAATCTCATCGTGCAGTCAGTTCCTCCCGAAACGCAAAAATGTCTGTGAAGACCAGTCTATGGCTAAAAGGAATAGCTTCTCTCACAGTAACACTAGGTCTCACATGGTCAATTGGTTTCTTATTCTTCCATCAACGTAAGTATTGCCAACAGCACACACATAAACTTTGCTAATGTCACCTCTTCTGTTTTCAGAGGTGGAAATACTAACAGACATATTGGAATTTTCGTTCGCCGTTTGCAATTCATTGCAAGGGGCATGCTTATTTCTGTTTCATTGCGTCCTCAACACGGAGATCCGAGAACAGGCTCTGAAGAAGCTAATATATCCATATGAGCGTCCCTTCTTTCCCTGCAGAAAATCTGTAAGGACTGCTACAAGAATGTGTCCCATACGCCTGCGCCCCAAAAATGTAGCAGCTGCTAGTGTTAATCATGATGATAAGGTCATACTCTCAAAAATGCGCTGAAACTGTCAGGCGAATTATGAAAATAAATGTTTCTTCCAATCAGCATCGCAGACGCCAGTAGTTAATGTATTTGCAACAAATAACAACAATGCAATAAATAAATATTACTTCAATTTTATTCTTGGCTAAATTTACATTTATGCATATATTGAATTTGCAGCTTGCATAGTATAGAAATAAGCACAATGTAAACACATTGCATTATTTTTAAAACGTTCAATGTCAGCTACACATACATACTATAGGAAGACCGGTTCGGGCATACACGCGACATCTATAAGCACTGCTTACAACCCACTTTCTGTGTCGCAGGTCAGAAGGTCAGGCTGGCTAGACAATAAGGAAAGAGATGTTACATAATAAATCTGTCAAGCACCCATCCCTAGCCTTGCCACCAGTTTCACGGGACAAGTGTTGCCCAAGACATTTGGATACCTTAGTCTAAAACTGGGTTGGTCACATCCTATCTGTTACCAACTCTAGTGGTCACTACTTTGGGATAGTTGACGTGGCAGTGATGACCACTCACTGTTCGAGGTCTACTGCTTATTACTCAGACAACTTCTCATGAAGGGTATAGACTAATAATTAAGCTATTACATACTGTAGTTACTACAATTATTGGGCTTCCTGATTTTAATGATAGTACTCCAGAGTTACGTGCTATACGCAAGTGGCTTCTTAGGAATTCGAAAATCGTCCCGTATTTCAAAGGTCAGGGAGTGAGCTTCACCCTGCATGTCCACCTGAGTGTTCGACCCATCGTCCAGCATCATGGCCATATATAGATATCGCGTGCTGCATAAAACTCTTAAAACGTGGAATGGTCTGCCAGTGTTGCTGTTGAGTTGGGGAAAGGTCGAGTGCCCATCCCTTGGATTAGTGTGTAATATTTTGTTGTAACCATGGGTCACTGGGTGAGTTACACTATCTATATTGTACGTTCATAGCAAAAACACAATAATTGGATATTGAACATTTGTTGGGTCAAGATTTAAATATGCGACCATAAACTACAAAACCTAAGGTTTCGGAAACAACCGGGGATATGATGTAGACATACGTTATCGATGCTCTTTGTAACTTGGATTTAGGCAATATTTTCATTAGTACTATTCAATGATTCCTGACCGTTCTTCATTTGAGATCTTTCTCGTATTTATGTTTTATTCTACCCTGGCCAGCTTAATTAATGAGTTTTAAATTTGCACCCAACAGAGATGGTCATTACCACCTTCCAAATAAGAACTAGGGCAAGGTCAGCATTAAAATTTTTTAGATCTCCAAAAAACAGGTTTATGGCAGGGAAACCAGGCATGTTCTGAAGACCCCCATCCTATACGATTCGGGGTCAAGATAAAAAGTGAAGGTAACACCTTGGGGACCTCTGACTTCTAGTATCTAACGTGAATAGTGGCGATGATAATCTGGTTATGCAAACATGTTTGATCACCCTTGACCTGGAGCCGCCTTTACATGTGCCACAATCCCCTTCGCACCTGGTTAATTACGTTCAATTAGATTATTTGGATGCTCCACGGCTAACCGTAGTGTATTAAGTTATTTTTAAGGTAAATAACTACTTTTCACTATTATGGCGATGTGTATAACTTGAATGAGGCAAAATAACCAGATCTTAATGGATGCTGAAGTTCCCAAAATTGAAATTACATGACAATTTTGCGAAACAAATCTGCCCCCATTTAGGCCTAAGTAAGACAATGTGAGTACCGTAACACTCATTTACAGTTGCCTTCCACCTATTTCAGGCAACACCGGTGCACCTTTTGATTATCGTTACCATTGCCTTGGATGTTCTTGCTCAAGGCTCTTCTGAACCAAGAGAGAAGAGGCAAATAGACATCTATCTGAACCGACCCACCTTTGGCAGGAATGGATTCGACGAGAGAGGAAGCCTGATAAACAAAAGAAGAACAAACAACGGATACACATACACCCCACCGAGTGACTGCAGTCGGAACCCTCGTGAGCCTCACTACAGGCCTGATTGCCCCTGCAGTAACAATAGACGTGACAAGAACTACGATCCATATTGCCCTACGCCACCGACCCCCAGGCCACCGACACCCAGGCCAACTCCAAGGCCTACTCCCAAGACAAATGGATACAAGTACACCCCACCTAGTGCGTGTAGCCTGAACCCTCGTGAGCCTCACTACAGGCCTGATTGCCCCTGCAGTAACAATAGACGGGACAAGAACTACGATCCCTATTGCCCTACGCCACCGACCCCTCGGACTCCGACCCCTCGGACTCCGACCCCTCGGACTCCGACCCCGCGGACTCCGACCCCGCGGACTCCGACCCCGCGGACTCCGACCCCTCGGACTCCGACCCCTCGGACTCCGACACCCAGAACACCAACTCCAACCCCTACTCCTAAGACAAATGGATACAAGTACACCCCACCGAGTGTGTGCAGCCGGAACCCTCGTGAGCCTCACTACAGGCCTGATTGTCCCTGCAGTAAC
>JYFJ02008094.1:0-13444 GCA_000934665.2 Catajapyx aquilonaris
TATTCCCTGCGAATCTTTGGTTGAAGTGGCATACACTGCTTACAAAGTAGCAGCTTATAGTGCAATATATCCGATAACTGTTCGGACAAAAAAGTTGAAACACCCTGTATAATAAATTAATAATATTCATTATGTGCATTTATTCTAAAATTATTTATTTCTTAAATTAATCAGACTGTGCAACTGCTGAAAAAGTGTCATGTAATTATGAAGCTAATTAAAATGAGCGTATGCAACAACGAATGTTACCCCATCTGTTGTCAACATACTACTCTATTGCATACGCCAACTTTTCGCAAAAAATAGCTGATAATATCCATTGCGAAAAATTAAGAATGGCATACATAGCTCATGAAGGGTCTTTGTATTGCACATGCACCGCATTGAAAAAACAAACACAATTACATTAAATATGAGTACAATGTAAAAGCAACTGTTCATTTTGTGCTAACTACTCTTGTCCTATTTCAAGCACATAAAGTTGACACAACCGCAGCCATTCAATTGAACAAGTTATTGTCGCATGTACCAAAAAAAAACTGGTTTGCAAAAAAAAACGGTTGTGACATTACAGTTGAGTCTCCAGGGAAATGACAACAGCAATGGTAGCTCCTGTTTCTAACTTGAAGGGGAACAACTATTATTTTTAACTACACAAATATTTTTTTAAGCAGTTGAATAGCCATGTTAGCTTAAAGCTGTAAATCAGAACGTTATTAAAGCGACATATTTTCAAATAGCGTGTCTGTCTCACGGTTCATCAATCTCGAGCTAAAAATAATTCGCAGTATGCGGAACTCGCTAAAACTACTTTACAGGGATAGCTATCAGCATCTTGGATAAAAAATGTCTGCCGTCACCTTCTGTCGCCTGCAACATGCTCTTGTTTGAGAAAGAAATCACTCATCCGCCCACCTAGTGTTCCATTACGTCCTAGGTTTTTTGCTAAAAACCCACACATTTTTTTCGTAATATAATGGTTTGGAACCGGGCTTGTGCACACACCAAAACGACCTCCTAGATTCCAATTAAGGTCGACAGAAACTGTTTTCGCAAATTCGATATATTGACGAGAGAGGGACAGTCGTCGTGTAGCGACGATGTCAACTGGGGGATGTGTCCTGCATTTGACTTGTCCGCTGGATTTGAACGAATCCGAGTTTCAAACAGTTGTCAGGCTCTAATTGCTTGGACAAGGGGGACATTTCCCTGCTGGATAAAGGAGGGTTGACATAATATATTCGTTAAATTGTTTTATTTATAAAAACCGTATATATAAACCGTATATATAAAAGCCGCCTCCATCTTGGATTCAAAATGGCGGCCGTCTGTCTTTCTTGGTGTACATTTGATTACAAATTAAATAATGATATTAATAAATGTAGTGCGGTTTATGTATGCTTTATAAGTAGAAATTATTTATATTAATATTATTTATATATTGGACCCATTTCTATACATACGTCTATTAAATTTTCACTTATTCACGACAATTAACAATTAACTACCAAACAAGCGTATACATGGTCTGTTTTAACTTTCTCAAGTCCTGTACATTTATATTCATGGCCTCCACCCGCAAGTACAGTACTTTCGTCAGGTCTTGCGCCTCTTACCTCAGCCGTACTTTAATTATGGAATGCTTTCGGCCCCGACCCAGACTGGCGCTCCTCAACCTATAAACTTGCTAGGGTGAGTGGCTGGTGGGAACGAAACACCTTTTAAGGAAATTACTCCCTTTATCAAGCAGGAATGGGTGGCAGTAAATCGGCCCAACTGCTCTTCTATTAAGAAAAGGCCCGAGGAGGGGAGGACAACCCCCTCTATATGTGTGTATGAATCAAGTGTAGAAGAATATAACTTTATTAATCCAGAAGTTAATGTCGCTTAGAAAATAGCAGGAAATCCATTTAGCTAATTAAAGCACCACCATTTTGGATTCAAAATGGCTGCCATATTGGGTTTAAAATTTCCTTCCATATGGGAGTCAAAGTGGCCTTCCATATGGGAGTCAAAGTGGCATTCCATATGGGAGTCGAAGTGGCCTTCCATATTGGATTCAAAATGGCCGTCGTAGTGTGTTGTGTGTGATTGTGTGTGAACAGTGAGTACTTTTCGACCGTCTCTCTCTTCCACCTATCCACTGCAGTGTCCAAGGCGAAGATCCAGGGCAATCAGGAGCTGTTCATCAAGAGTGGCTCGGACATCAACTTGACCTGTATTGTGCTCCAGACTCCGGAGCCACCTTCTTTCATCTATTGGTACCATGGAGCCAATGTGATCAACTACTCTCAGCGTGGGGGGATCAGCGTGGTCACTGAGAAGCAGACCAGGACTAGCCGACTTCTCATCTCCAGGGCGCTGGCCAGCGACTCAGGAAACTATACCTGCGCGCCTTCCAATTCAGAGTCTGACAGCGTCTTTGTCCACGTGCTCAATGGTCAGTTTCACTTTCATCTCTCATAAAAAAATTTGAACAAATTTTTAACACAAAAGAAATTAAGTTAAGCATGATTCGAGTAGACTTTTTTCGCATTTACAATAAAATTCTAGGTCACTGTAGTACAATTAGAATTATTTTACTGTAATTCTAATTAATAGTACGGCTTACTCTGCGACAAACGGTTTCCGGAATCGCTCAGCCGACCCTAGTAACCGGCCACTTTCCGACAAGGTCAATTCTGCAGACTTGACCTTGGCGGATATAATATTGAACCAGGTAAACCGAAAGTTGACCATGAAGCCTATTTAGGATCCGATTAATCCGAATCCGAAAACCGTGTCTGTATATCTCTTGCGGTTTAGGCCTAGATACCTGTCCACGGACGGACAGTGCCAGGACCTGATGACTTATTACTGAAAAAAAAATATTAAATTTTTAATTATTATTTTTTGGTTCATTCAACCTGGCTCAGAATATACCAATTTTGTTTTTATTATAGTTATATTTGTTGTTTTTATTATTAGTTATTTATTTTACATTACTCTTATGATATGGTTTTATATTAGTTTTATACTTATGGTTTTATATTAGTTTTATACTTATGGTTTTATATTAGTTTTATTGCATTTATTATAATTATTAGTTTTATTACATTTATTATAATTATTAGTTTTATTACATTTATTATAATTATTAGTTTTATTACATTTATTATAATTATTAGTTTTATTACAATTTTATATTAGTTTCATTACTGGTACATTTATTATTTATGATATTTGGCTACTATTTTTATAGTTTCATTACAATTTTTATATTAGTTTCATTACAATTTTTTATATTAGTTTCATTACTGGTACATTTATTATTTATGATATTTAGCTACCGGTACTATTTTTATATTAGTTTCATTACAATTTTTTATATTAGTTTCATTACTCGTACATTTATTATTTATGGTATTTAGCTACTATTTTATATTAGTTTTGTTACGGTTATTATATTAGTTTTGTTACGGTTATTATATTAGTTTTGTTACAGTTATTACGTTAGTTTTGTTACAGTTATTATGTTAGTTTTGTTTGTTATTATATTAGTTTTTACATTATTATGCCGATGTTCCGGCGGTGTTAGTTTGCAATACTTTTTGTAGAGAAAAAAGTCTTAAAATTTTTTAACAGTTTACAAAATTTATTCGCCATTTAGGGAGGCACTTCAAAGTGCGGGTTAACTGTATAAACCACATGCATTTGCACCATCCAGGCTAATGAAAACGCACGTTTAAAAGCGTTGGCAAAATGCACTTACAACGTCATTACGCAGTACCTCATAACTTGGGTAGGGGTGGTCCTGATTGTTGAAGCAAAAGAGCTGGATTAGCCCTGCCCGTCCCATTAGTTCAAACAAATGTGCGAGCATGTTACGGTGCAATTGCAAGCGACAATCCTCAACCGCCATTTTTTTTGGCAGACAGGGGATCCAACAGGTACAATTTTTTGAGCTCAAAAAAACTGTGAAAATACATGTCAGGCCATTTGGAAGCATGCCCGATCCTGATAAGCGGAAAAGGGTTGCCAACACACACAACCAATCAGAAACGATGTGACATAATAGCTGTTCTAAAAAGACCAATCAGAGAGGAGGTAACATAATCGCCTCTCTTAAAAAAACCAATCAGAGACGAGGTAGCATAATCGCCAGGATAAAGAACCAACCAGAAACCAGGTAACATAATCGCCACTATAAGAAAGGGCCAATCAAACACGATTCTAAAAGCCTCTCTAAAAAGGACCAATACGAGTCTAGGTAACAATAACCTCTCTAAAAGGACCAACCAGAGATTAGGTAACAATTTGAAAGGACCCATCAAAGATGAAGCAACATAATAGCTTCTCTAAAAGGACCAATCAGAGACGAGGTAACATTTCCACTATAAAATGACCAATCAGAAACGACGTAACATAATCATCGCCATAAAAGCACCAATCAATAAGCTCGATCATAAAAATCACTCAAAAATATTCCAATCGCTTTACTTCTTTAAAAAAAATTGCTCAAACGGACATCTCATTTCCCATGACCTTTTTCGGTAACCTTTTTGCTCAAATGGCACCCCCCTCTTTTTTCGCCCCTCTTTTTTCGCCCCTCTTTTTTGGCCCCCTCCTTTTCGCCCCCTTCTAAATAGAGAACCTTCTTCCGAGCTTCCGAGTGAGGAAAATGGATCGAATCCTCTCAAAGTCGATGTTTTGATAAGCTCGCTGGAGTAATAAATAAATTGCAGGCTTTGCTCCCCAAAATGCTAGAGTGAACTAGGGAAGAGGGGGAAGGGAGGAGAAATAGAGTTGCTAAAGTTAAATGCGAAAAAGCATCGCCGCCTCTACTCTCAACGTGATTGGTGCGGTCTATTTTTCATGTGAGGGGGGGGGGGGGNGGGGGGGGGGGGCAAAAGGTTATTAATCATAGGAGCTCACACAGGTTTTCGTGCTCGATCATTTCTAGTTTGATTAAATGGTTACCGGGGGGGGTGACTATCGGAACGATACTATGTACTGTCGGTTAGTGTCAATTAAAAAGTCAGGACCGGTTTGAAACTGTCACAGAAAACGCATCCGAAACTTCTGGACATATTAATAACCACCGGTATGTATGCAGATGAATCTAATATTAAGGCCTCATTGCAACAAGTCAAATAAGAGAAAATATCTGATTACTTATTTTGGAAAATATATATTTGTAAATTATTATTTTTTGTTTTTCAAAGTGGCCAAGAGTACGTATATCAATTTTATTTGGTTTCTTTTAGTTCTTTTAGTTATTTGTTTTAGTTCTTTCTCTTATCAGTTATTTATTATATAGGTGATTTTATCCCATTTATTATATATATTATTATATTACTATAAAGGTTTGTAATATTAGTTATGGAATGTATATGCTATTTACTTTATTCTTTATTTGTAATATTAGTTATTTTCGTTATTTTATTCTTTATTTGTAATATTAGTGATTTTTTGTTTTCCGTTATTGGTTATTTATTATATTGTTATGAATTTCTGGTATTATGCCGTGATGTTATGTATGTATGTAATTATATTTATTATATTAGTTTTATTATATTTATTATATTGGATTTATTATATTTATTATATTGGTTTTATTATATTTATTTTCTTCGTTTATTATATTTATTATATTAGTTTTATTATATTTGCAGTTAAATTTATACGCTATTTGCTTTTTTCGTTATTGGTTAAAGTTATATTAGGGATTGTTTTTATCGTCGTCGTTGTCGTTGTCGTTGTTGATGTCATTAATCATCATATTGTGACCCTTTGTCAGGTGAACATCCAGCGGCCATGCAGCACGGAAACAGCAGTAGTGCAGCGGAGTCACGGCCCTTCTGGGTCACCACCCTTCTCCTGTGTCACTTGACCACTGTCACCATTTTCATAGCAAGGTGATGCCCAGCTGGTTACCACAGCTTTCGTGTCGCCTCTTAAAAATTCAAAAAAGAAACACTCAACCAAACAATGGACAAAGTGCGAGTGAAACAAACGGACAAAATCCGCTTACAACAATAGGGCCAGTTTGGATGGCCCAAAAATGGCGGATATTCTCCACCCCCCTCTCCTCCACCCAAAAATGGCGGACCCTTTTTTGCCTATTATTGTAGCCCCCCCTGTCCTCCTCTTCTTAATTATTAATTTTGTCCAATGGGGTTTCTGGAGTGTGCCTTATACGTAAAGTGATTGGTCGACATTCCAAGGATGGACGCAAAGTGAAGTGAATAACCCCCACCAGTTATTTTTTTATTTATTTTAAGTTTTGACCTGACCTCTATCGACTCTTGGCCACTGGTCAACTGTTGTACATACGGAGATAAAAGGATCGAAGCCTGTGGTTGGTTGTACATAATAACCGGACAAAACTCAGAAACGAGAGTAAAAGGCTGGATGTGTGAATATTAGTGGCTCATCCCCCCTCCCCCTCTCTTCATCCTCAAAAAAACCAGTTACAACGTTTTTTCCCCTCCCAAAAAAAAAGGTTTCTAGACTGTGAATGGGTCCATATCAGTGTCAACTTTTTCGACGATTCCTACCTGTCAACAAAAAAATAATAATAATACTAATAATAATATCGAGTAGGGCCGCTTAGCCTGGGACGGTTTTTCCCCAACCCAAAACCTGTTTGATTTTTTTTTTCTAAATTGAGTTCTTTGAATGGACAAACAAACAACTGTGGTTCTAGCCTAATAAAGTGAGCAGCAAGTCAGTTAAATCACGAATTTTAATCATTATTTTCTTCCAGGTGAGACACGAACTGTTATATTAACTATAGCCAATCGACATTGAATTTATTCAATAATTTATCAATTTATTAATTTGTTTAATTAAATTATATAAATGATAATTAGTCGTGTATTCAGATTTATATGGCCAATTATATTTGTTGATATTAGAATTTTTTGTATATTTTATTCAACAAATTTTTGTATATTTTATTCAGCAAATTTTTGTATATTTTATTCAACATTTTTTTGTGTATTTCATTATTAATTTTCTTTTATTAATATTAATTTTGATTTAAAATTTGTTACCAGTGTTTATTGTTTCACGCACAATTTTATTTGAATAAATTTTGTTAAATTTTTACTTGGTTGTTATTACTTTATTTATTTAATAAAATAAATGTGCTGCGCTCGCTGCTATTTTTATTTAATTTTTTGACCCTAATAACCAGTAAAGTACCAAGTAGCTATGATTTTTTTTAATGTTACGATTTTTGCCGCTAGATGTCTCCTATCAACATGCTGCCATCTATTGTCAGATTTACGCAAAAAAATCTTCCTTACATCAATCCCTCTTTATACAAACATCTAAAAAATCATAGATCGATCATCCCCCTACTTTTTAACTTTACACACATCCCATCCATAAAAAGGCCCAAACTGACCCTCAGGTCACGTTCATCTCTCGGTCATCCCTCTTTATCTTCATGTTTGTCGACATTTCTGCCCCCGCAAACTCTCAAAGCTAAAACCGGCCTTTAGATGAACGAAGGGCACCCACAGGTCCAGACTGCTAAAGACAAGCAGAAAAGTCCTACCCCCCTACCCCTTACCCTCCCTACACGAAAAAGCGATGCTGCTGCCACCCTCGGATCGATATGCAACGTTGGGAAAGTAGGCCGAATAATAAATCTCCCTGAAAGAGAGAGGGAAAATGAATGGGAAAAAATTACGCAGTTTGTATGAAAAGTGATGTGAGGGGGGTGTACCTATATATTTTTTCCTGGTTTTTACGTGGATATCGAGTTTTTGATTGATTTAGGGTTGGCTCCCCCCAAAAATATTATTTCAGGTAAGTTCAAACCGAAAAAAGCAATTTTCAGGTGAGTTATAGAGGGTACATGGATGACATATTAATATTTCCAACTGTCTGCTAATATCTGATTGGTTGGTAGGTAGCCTACAGTACCAGATGAGAGAGTTGCAAAATTTTCAATCAACAATATGCAGGTAAGTCCAATATTCCCATTGTTGTAATTTATTCATATAATGGCAATATCATACGAGTCGAAGATTGAAAATTTAATGTTCATTAATAAAATATTGATTCCACATCAACATGTTTTGTGAACAAAAATTTTCAAAACTAGATCAGACCGATCCTGTTTTAAATATGAAGTAAACAATAACGATTAGCAATAATTTTTTTAAAAAAGTGAGCCATTTCATCTGACATCAATAACTTCAGCAGTGCTGTAAATAATTAAAAACTAAAAATTAAAAGTGTGCAAAACAGTCTATATTATACATGAAATTAAAGCGAAAATTAATTTATGAATATCAAATATAAATTTTTAAGTAAAGGTGGAGTAGGTAGTCGACCATCATTGTTGCCGAAATTAGCTGTTCCATCTACTGTACATTAATTACACAAATAATCAACAACACTTTGAAAAAAAATGTACTGTTAGCAAATCAAAAAATAATAATTCTCCAACAAATGTCATGTGCAACAATGTATCGGACATAAAACCCTTTTTAAATAAAACCCGTATGGGACTCTCAACACCCTCCACTAATTAATACCTCTGAATAAATCCAGTATCAAAACCGCATTCTCCCCATCAAAATACTACCATTTAATTCCCCATTTATCCAGCTTCAAAATCCCCACCAACCAATTGCCGTCATATAAATGCCGATAATTGTTGCAAAAACAACAGCCACTCCTGGAAATATGGTCCCCAAAAATCCATCAAAATCCTATTGAAGCAAAGTCATGATAATAATCCAGTAATAATCCAAGGATCATGTTGAAGTTTTGATTACATTGATCAATCAGGGTCAACTAAAAAAAAGAGGATTAGTTCAGGCTTCAGGGTATTCTAAAAACCCAGGTGAAATCAGGGTCAAGTAACACAGGATTGATTCAGGGTATTCTAAAAACCCAGGTGAAATCAGGGTCAACTAAGACAGGATGAATTCAAGGTATTCTAAAACCAGTCTAAAACCTAGGTGAAATCAGGGTCAACAAAACATGACTAATTCAAGGTATTCAAAAAATCCAGGTAAAATCAGGGTCAACTAAAAACCTGTTCAAAACAGGGTAAAACGATGCCCAGATGAAATCAGGATCAATTTTAGAAAAGATCAAATCAGGGTCGACTAAAAACGACATGAAAAACTGGGTCAACTAATAACCATCACAAATCAGGGTCAACTAAAAATCACATCAAATTAGGATCAGTTTTAAAATCGAGCACAGGTTCAAAAATTTCATTCCTAATCAAATATCACACAATTTGGCAACGCTGCTCTCAACATAACCTTGTTTTCACCCAATAAAAGCACCGCATTTCAGCCCCCCCCCCCTCTGTACCCTCCACGTTTACGCAATTAGTTAATGTGAAACCAGGCCCGCCTAAATAAAGCTCTCCCGAGTTTATGTTGGAACTTGGCTCAGGACATTCCTACAAACTCCGAGAGGTGTCACTTTTATTTCAACGGTGGTAACGGAGGGGGAGGGGAGGAAGGTGGGGGAGGGGGACGTGAAAAGCTCTAATGCGATTAAAGCTCCCCGGAAGCTGAACTTGCACTACCTCAAGTTTGCAAATGACCAACTGGCATATGTTTTGGCCTCGGGGCTGACCGTGTCAGTATGTGTCATAAAATAGCAAGGTCTCGTTATGTGAGGGGTGTAACTTATGGGTGTATGAAAACGCGTTTTATTTGGTGGCGCAATGGAGGCTGTGTTTCAATTAGTGTGTTATTAGTGGTGGGGGAATATGCCAAAATCAAGGTAGAGGGTAGCACCATCCATATTGAAATACACGAAAGAGTGTGGACTGTCCAGGCAGCAGAACCATCCGTAAACAAATCTATCATACCATTATTGTTAAGTAGCCTATTTACAAGCAATTAAATGACGTCATGTAAGATATAATAATTATACCGGTACAGAGCCTCTAAGAAAGGAGTTGCTAACTTCTGACGTCACGTCGCCTTTGATTGGCTGGAGTCATTATGGACTGTTTGCGGTTCCAATGGAGGCCGCCATCTTGTGTTGCTATGGAAATAGTGGCCGGCTCTGACGTCACGGTCGACTCCGATTGGCTGGGAGTCGACCGTGACATCAGAGTCGGCCACTATTTCCATAGCACCGCAAGATGGCGGCCTCCATTGGAACCGTAAACAATCAATAATTATTCCAGCCAATAAGACAGGACGTGACGTCACAATAAGTTGTCGACTCTCTTCCTCTACCCTCTCCAATTAATAATTCACTATAAATATACGGTAAATAATTAAAATTAATAATAATAATAATAATAATAATAATAATAATAATAATAATAATAATAATAATAATAATAATAATAATAATAATAATAATAGGCTAATAATAATACGGTTGTACTTACTGGTGAGTGTTTACAAACTATTAATAAATTATCACGTACCATTTTCGACCATTATTAATCCAATTATGCTTACAAAATATTTAAAATTATAAACCGCTTTGCCCTGAACTAGTCCATCGCCATCTACCGTTGTCCCAAGAAAACCTCACTTTACACCGCCATTAAGCCCACCTCTCGGCCCGTAATTAATTTACAGCTAACCCATTTGAGCTCAGTTTTACCGGATAAACACAAGACAAAAGGTTGGAGCTCCCCCCCCCCTCCCCCTTCCCCCTTCTAAAGTATGTCCCCCTCGTAATTATTATTTGATATCCAACGTCACAATAAATTACGGGTCCTCTGCGATGTTGTGAATACCACCACGTTGACAGAATAATGGCCTCCGGGTGTAAATGAGTTAACGTCCATCCCTTCCAAACAAGCCATGTGCAAAAAAAAAAAAAAGTTTAAATATCAATAAACAAGATGCATTCCAGCGTTAAGTACGACCCGGATTTTTTGGATGGACAAAACCCTATGAGGGTCAAACCCCTGTGACTGAAATCGCATCAATTTTGTCCCCTTGTCACAAACTGCTGGTTTTTTTTGTGAGGGTTCGTTCAGGCGTACCGTAAACCGTTGGTTAATACAGAAAAATTTAAGTAGCTTAATATTGCATTGTTGCTAATCCGTGCTTGCCAAATAGGGTTTTAACACTAAAATTCGCGTTCGAATTTTTAGCGCTTTATAGGATGTTTAATCAGGTGTTTATGTTGTGATGAGACACACGGTGACGGCCATTTTCTTATGATTAGTATTCAAAAATTTATGATACAATAATATATTACTATCAAAAATATTAAAATCCTTCGTGGTATGACCGAGGCTTCTGATTGGTTCCCATTCTTCCCCTGCGAAATGGAGGAGGCAGCGCCTCGGGTGGGTGGGAGAAGGAACTAGCGTTCTATTATTATTTTGGAATAATATGCTCCTAATTGTCACATATATGCCAAATTTTATTACTAAATATTGTTAAATTAATTTTTATTAATATTGTACTATGACATAATATTTACTAAAATAACTGCTAGTGACTATATACTATTATAATAAGGTAGCCTACTAACTAAAAACTAATAGGCTAAGACAAAAACCAAACTAATACTAACTACTAAATAATAACAGTTTTTGATTACATAACACCTGTTATTATAGTAACAATTAATTTTTATTAATATATATTTAATTAATTAATTAACGAAATGGCCAGATGCATGTGTCTGCTGGTCATCATTGGCCACCCCTTAATGGGATCAAGGCCATGACGAATATATGATGAATGTAAGGCTATTAAATGTCATTAGATTAATTTTTATTATTAAATATTTTACAAAACCAGCCATTCCCAGCGTCCTACATATATTACATAGCCATTATGTTAATTCTTTTGCTCCTAAAAATACTGTATTTAAAAATGACACAAATTTTTGTACCACCCTGTAATTACTACTCTTCCACCCTGTGACGCCCCCAATTTGTTTAAAAAAGACAAACTTACGCATATAATTAACCTCCAAACTAAACGACTTTTTAATCACATCCACCCTACTCATAGAGCAGGATTAATTGTATGACACTATTTTTTGGGGGGAAAAAACTACTATTCATAGCTCCAGGCTTGTTATGCACTTTTTTATGATCCGAGAGGGCTAGAGTGCTGGGGGATGGGGGGGTATTCAACAACTAGTAATAAACTAACCAAACTCCCCCCCCCCCTCTAATTGCATTCGCTAATTGCAACGTATATAATGTTACTCCAAACCCAAGGATGCAATAACGATGAGTGTTCCGGGGTAGGTTCCCCGGGAAAAAACAGTTCATTATTGCTATTTTCTATGCAGATTATTGCATTTTGGGTTGTGCGGTGACATTTCAAGTTCATTACACATTCGAGCAGGTACTGCCCTCCGAATATTTTATCGGTAATGGAAACATGTTTTAAAAAAACACAGACAAATTTTGTCCTCAAAATCTTTGAGTTCTTACCCGCTAATTTAACCGACAGTTAACTAGGATGTAAACTACAGGATAGAGTAACGCAAGCTCTGTAATGAAATAAAGTGTAGAAGTGTCTAATATGCGGAAAAAAGTTTGCGATGAAATAACCGCTGCTCGAGTGCAAAATATCAGTTGCGTTTTATATCATCGTTCCGGAATTTTATTAAAGTTTGGAGCACACTGTGAGTACGCAGAGTTTCGTTACAGAGTAATTGGACTAGGCAACAATGTAGGTCATGTTATCCTGTGCATGGCAAGGCGTATTGACTGCAGCAGCCATTAGGCGGTTTCATATCCAATTAGCGATTTTTGGCAATAAGCTGCTTATTTAAGCTGTTGTCATATTATTAGCTACCAATATATATTTTAAGCAGCTATCAAACTTATTAGCTGCCTGTTTTAAGCTGTCGTCGAATTTACTATACCATATAATTATGTCCATATCAACCAATTATTTTAAGTGCTATCAAACTATTACTAGCTATCGGTTTTAAGCTGTTTTCTATATTATTCTAGCTACCGATATTCTGACGTTATCAAAATTATTAGCTACCGATTTTAAGCAGCTGTCAAAATTATTAGCTCCAATATTAAGCTGGTGATATGGTGGAGCCCTTTTAGAGGGGAAGGGGAGGTTCCCAAGGGAGGGCCCTGTAATATATTATAGTCATTTCTAACTTTGCGAAATACACCAGACCTTTTCTCCTGGCCCTGGGCAGAGTAGGGAGTGCAATTCTGCCCTGCATGTCGGGTTAAAAGCGGAAAAAGATTTGAACCCCGGCCTCCCGCTTGGCTGGCCAGTGCAGTGGCGTAACCACCAGACCACCATCCCTCAAGCTGGTGTCAAACTTATTAGTTGCCCGTTTTAAGCTGTCATCGAAATTAGCTACCGATTTTAGCTGCTATCAAACTGATTAGCTACCGATTTTAAGCAGCTTTCATATTAGCTATCGATATTAGGTCGTGATCAAAGTTATTAGCTATCGATATTAATCTGAATTTGATTATCGCTTTGAGACGCTTAAATATTGTCGCACC
>JYFJ02008095.1:0-13432 GCA_000934665.2 Catajapyx aquilonaris
GGCCCAACATGGCCGCCATGTTGGGCCCCCCAGTGCAGCGCTTCCCTTTTGCACCTATAAAGTTCGGCCTAGTCCGGTAGGGTCGCCACATAGCAGTGCACTGAAAGGTCTCATGGCGCTCTCAGGTGAGCACCTCCTGCAAAACGCCCCGGCAGGGGGTAGGTGGGAGTGACCAGACCTGAGTATTCTATGACCATGCCCCACACCCAACCCGCGCGAGAAGCCTGTTCCGGGATTGGCTGTTAGAGCCCATTGCGTCACGGATACCAGGCTTTGCAAGTGACATCTGGGGGGTGAGTCCGGCCGATTAAAGAGCCGATACGGGAGGTCACCACGATGGACTTCTCCTTTAAATATACGGTCCCTTTACTGGCCGCCATGTTTACAGGCGTGAAGTCACTTGCAGGACCATAAATGTGGGAGCCACCGCGATTCCGGCCTAAAACAGGGTGTGACATTTTTGGACAGGCACAAAGATGTAGGCCTACTGGAGATTTGGAATCGACCCTGAAACAACCTGCATGTAGAGCAGCGGAATTTACTGTCATTTTATATCCAATTCATGCTGTAATGATATTCAGCAAAAGCTGTCTAGGAATCCAATCAACCACTGTGAAATTTTCTACTCCCATGAACTGCAACATTATTTTGAAGTTGGAGGAGTAAAGATGACTCCGTCTAGTCTCCCAAACTGACTGCTGAGAGTTGGTTGTCTCCCTTTTAGATTTAGTCCAATATTAGAAGTTAATAATTCTAATAGCTCCATAACTTAACTGTTGTAAATTATTACTTAAAGCAAGCTGCTTAGGGCCTAAAAATCGCTAACCACAATTCAATTGAAACACCCTGCATACCGCATGGCAGGGTTGGAAAAAATGGAACAGCCTGTTATGATGGGAAATATAGCACATAGTATAATTATGCCACCACTGCAATGCAAGTAACTTACTGTTAGTAACCGAGATAGTTTTCTGGGCTTTATATTGAACAGTTTGTTTCCAGATATACTGTATACGAGCTGCACAATCATATCATGAGGTCACATTCTTCTACGTAACTCAGTCACCTGTGATATATTCACTCATTGTCTCACACTGACCCCCTCCCCCTCCCCCAGGGTATAAGACGCTTGAATAGCGAAGCTTGACTGACTGCATGTAGTAGCTAGGTGATATCTTGTCGTCGTCCTAACCCATCATCTTGTGTTAATCCCACCACGGATCATAATTCAAGGGTTAACTTAATGTAAATCAATAACGGCCTCGAGAACCGTCCAGAACATTCGGCGTTGTCGCGTCATGCATTCCATAAGATACCTTGGAAATCATCATCGGATTCACATGTCCGCGTCTTCGCTGTTTGGGTTAGAATAATATCGGGTGGGATTAATATGAGACTGAGGGTTAGATTTGCCACAAGGTTCTGACTCAAAAATGCCTACGTCGAAGAAAGGTGTAGGCTACACTCACTGACAAAAAAAGTGCACCCAGCAGTAAGATCCATTCGATAACCGCGAAAGAGCGCAAATTTTGTCGTCGATGAGCGGACCTTTTTGTTACTACTCATATCTGGAAATAATTAATACAGTATACTGGTGCTCTTAAAGGGACACTCTACTCAAAATACAAGTTGGCCCCCAAAAATCGGGCAAAACGATACGATTCCAACGACACCAATAATGAATTTTTCCGATGAACAATGACCCCAGCGGAACCGGCTCATTACGCGTATTTTGGCGATACGGTTGCAACCGCATGCTACTGTTCACGACACCCTCGCCCCCTGTCGGCAGGAATGGGAAATGGAGCAGGGTCAGCTCTGCCCGCGAATTCAAACCTGAACGTATTCGAACCGTATGCAACTCCGAAACATCTGGTGCACTAACAGACCCGACCTCATAAGTGACCTTTCTGTGGTCCGCCATCCTTCACATCAGGTTCGGCTCGAAAGCGCTCGAAGCTGGCGCGCTAGTGTTGCCTAGCGCGCCTGGCGCGGCTGTTGTTTATTGACCGCGCTATACTTCTCCGGTTTGCCGCGGGATGGTGTTGAATCGCCCTTCTTAGCAGACGACGTGTGCAGATATATGATTTTCCGTGTTACCGTTGGGCGTAGAAAAAAACCGATTGCACATTCGGAATCAGGATTTTTTCCCGATTTTTGGGGGCCAACTTGTATTTTGAGTGGAGTGTCCCTTTAACCAGACCATGGAAGCTTATTCCTCTCTTGTACCTGCAAGTGGTTTTGCCTTTGGAACTGCTAGGAGAACAAGGGAAAGTGACAAACTGGAGCATTCTTCTCGCATTGTTGCTGAGCTGCTGTTATGGGTTATGTTCTGGATTTGAAATATTTCATCTGTACAAGATTTCGATCATTTTTCTATCAGCTTCTATCTCACTCGAGTTTTTAAAGAAGGAAATGTGCATGTTCTTCCGCGGATGCATAGTTAAGATTTCGTTGGCATGTAATAGAGTGATACAAAAGTTATTGATAAGCCATGTTTATTAATTTATGATGTGAACATATACAATAGAGCCTTGGTGTATGTAAGGCATGGCTAAAATAATGGTACGCCACATGGCAATTTTTGTGGGCTAGGCAAGCCAAGGATTAGTGTTGGAACACCGGTGGCCTTTAAATTAGTGAATTATCCAATGGTCCTCTCTGGTTTGTGCGGGAGGGGTAACAAATCCGGGCAGGGAACCCGCAACAACCGACCTCCTCCGACGCTCACTTAATATTTATCCGCCGTTATGGCTGACGAGTAGCAGCTGTCATGAAAAATGCACCGCTCTCCAAGGGAAGCCACTTCCTAACTCCATTTTCCTCTCTAGTCCACTTCGTTAAAACCGGATCCAATGGCATTTGCCCGAGGTACTATCGGGTTCAACTACTTTTGGCCACTTTATCCTGGTCTTGAAGCAACTCTTCGCATAGACCCCACGTTAAGGAGGTGTGTGTGGGTGTATGGGTGAAGGGTTGCTTCAAGACCAGGATAAAGTGTCCAAAAGGATTTGAACCCGATAGTGTACGTGTACTACACTGTCATTTTCAAAAGTCCAACACCCAACTCTTCTCGCAAAAGAAAGACTCAGAACTAAATAGGATGATCTATTCTGGCCATAGCTATAAAAACAAATCGTGCTAATATTATCGTGAAAAGAATCCAGGACTTAATATTGTACTACCTGGAGCAAACCAAACACAGTGTCATTAAGAGCATTATTAGTAATAAGAGAAACAGAAACTAATGGTAAGTGATTCCAAGTTGAGCTCCCTTTCTTTACATCACCTTGTGGTTCAAGTTCGTTCCAAGTCATTAAACATGGATGTCTACAGAAAATGGGAAGTGCTAGCGTTCCCCTGAGTGTCTGCGAAAAGGCAGCGGAAAATGTGTTGAAGCGAAGATTGCGTTCAGATTCCCGGAACCAATCGGACGCTTGCCTGGAATGGTGCTGTACTTCACATGGTCCCTTTACGTCATTTTCTCACTCCTACATCCCTTCTTCCACAGACTACCTTTCCTTCTTTTTTAGAAATATTAATGACGTTATTACGTACCTTTATCTGTATATCCTAGATTCCTAGATTCAGCATACAACATTAGAATTTCAGTTTCTTTCAGGTGAAATATAATAGATTATATAATTACCGCATTCCAAAACGACCTCTTGTTCATTAAAATTGTATAAAGAATATCTCCCAAAACGCAACATAGCAACATGATGGCACGCAAACATCATGCCAATCGAAGCATTTTTCGAATTATGATAATATTAATATCATACCCCGTTATCAGCCGGCGGCCCTTTAGGAGGGAGTTTTGTTTTGACTGGAACTCTTTCTTTGCATTTTTACTTCGCTTTTGGGGATAGGATAGGGACGGAAGGAAGCGGCTGTGGCCTATTATTTTAGGAAACAACCCCGGCATTTACCTGGAGGGACCGTGGGAAACCACACAAAACCACGGTTAGGGTTGCCGGCCCCGGGGATCGAACCCAGGATCTCCCGATTAGCAGTCGGATACCATATCCCCTCCGCCACCACTGCTTCGGTTCGAATTATGATAATAAGTTTCGTGCAATATATTTGAACAAAGGTGAAAGCACTGTCGCACTGTTTACAATATGTTGCCTAGGTGACCATAAGCCTATAGAACACCATGTGTTTACATCGCCCCGGGGTAATTAATCCATCAGCTATCCCACATCCCCGCAGAGGCAGAGAAACACTTTGCATAACCTATAGCCATAAAATTCATGGAAAAGGACCATTTTCGCAGAATTACTGCAGCCCTGGCCGTTTTGAACTCAAGTTGGTTTCGATGATCATCTCATTACCTGGGGATGTATAAAAATAATATCTGGCACAATATTATAGCGAATAGTTGGAAGCAATTTAGAGACACAATGTAATCGCCTTTTGAGTAGTGATGAATATCAGGGAGAGGGTGGGTGGTGGTCCCTCACCTGAAACAAAGAAGGGTGCTTGGTGTAGATTGCCCACTGAGCCAAAAACGGAACACGAGATACTACTGACAACGGCATTCAATATTACTGGTGTGGAATCGAGCCGGCAGGAGACTCCCCACCTATTCATATGCAAAGTGAGTCCGCATTTGGGACTTATCAGCTGGACACTCTATAGTGTACTGTACACCACCCTAAGGAACGGCAGGGGAGGTCTAAAGTTATTTGGGGAGAAGGGCTTATCTGAATCTGAGGGATTGCAATCCCCCCTCTCGTGTTCGCTCATCTTTGCGGCCAGTTTTAATGGAGAGACCTCCCGGTGTGGATCGACGCCATTGTCATTCTGGACCACGCTTCCTTCACGATGCTTCTTATTGCTTGAGAAATGGCGTCTCGTAATAAACATTTTTTTAGAGGGAGAAAGAGGAGGGGGGATCTTCTGTGGATACCGGGGATTAAAGACGAGGCCTTCCTAGGGGTCATTCGCTTGCAAAGGTCACCCCATTAATGAAGGTAATTCATCTGGTTTATCATCTAATAAGTCCTGTCACTGAATTTTATGCAGGGAGAAAATCAAGTTTGCTTTGAAGAGGAAGGTGTCGGGGATTCGAATTAAGTGACGAATTTATTGTTTTTCAAGCTGCCTGATATTAATTCAAGTCACAAAGCCAGATAAAGACGGTCAACACTTTACATTAGAGTGTTTCAGAGTCACGGGTCAAGCGCGCGCGAAGGGGGTGGGGAAAAATCGTAGGTGACGACAACCCCGGTCGGTTTCATAAAACAATCAGGTATATGGCAGTAATCAATTTATTTATTACGGTCGTACGGCGTGACGTCACATCCTTTCTGTATTCGAATTGACTGGGGCGGACTGGCAGATTCACTGGGTTGAATCTGGTTGAGCGGCTTTTTAGCCTTGCGGGTTGCACTGAAAAAGGCGCTCTCATGCTACACCGGCAGGGTACTGTACAAAGTAGTGTACTACTGTACAGTGGTGTGTTCAGTACCCTGCCGGTGTAGCATGGGAGCGCCTTTTTCCGTGCAACCAGCAAGGCTAAAAACCCGTTCAACCAGCTTCAAACACGTTCAAACCACTACTGCACCTGCCAGTCCGCGCCAGTAAATTCGAATACAGAAAGGATGTGACGTCACGCCGTACGGCAGTAATAAATAAATTTATTACTGCGGTATTTCTAATTGTTTTATAAAACCGACCGGGGTTGTCGCTACCTACGCTTTTTCCCCACCCCCTCAGCGCGCGCTTGACCCCTAACTCTGAAACACCCTGTAGAGGAAGCATTTATTCACCAAGCTGACAGGGTTGGATTCTTTACGCCAAGAGTAAATGAACTGCTTATAAACAACATTAAAGTCTAGTAAGTAGGCCTACCTATGTGAAGTTATAATTTGCATAAAATCCCCTTTGAAATATGTCGGGGAACAGCATACCACATATGCTAGGTCAGAGAGGGATTGGGAGAGGAGGGGTGGAGAATGGGACAATGGAAAGGGAGAGAGGGAGGAGGCCGAAACTTTTTCGCAGCCTGCCATTAATTCCACAAATCACTAGAATTATTCATTAGTGGTCATTTACGTTCACGAGAGAGAAAGAGAGAGAGAGAGAGAGAGAGAGAGAGAATATAGTAACACTACTTGCCGCTGCTGGGGTTTGTTTATTTTCAGCGGTAATTTGAAAAATTATTATGAAAGATCTCTCCAAAAGTGGGCTGTGAACTTTCCATGGTGTACGACATAAGGTATGTCTCAGGAGAAAAATGATTGTGTAGGCCTATAATTATGCCAATTCTCTGCGGCTCTTAGAAGAACCTGGTACCCAGGTAGCACAGAAAGTCTGTATCATACAATGTAGCACATATATCTATACGTCTGTGGAAAATCTCCAGATACTCAGACAACTCCTGTACGTCTGACTGATATCTACATAATTATGTATATCTCACATCATCTTAAGACATCGTGCAGATATCTACAACAGATCTACAAATGCTGTATAGCCATATGTCTTGGGTCCAATCGTGTTCATGGGTGTTCATGCTCTCCCTCCGTCCCACCCACCCTCCCTCCCTCCATCTCCCACCACTTTTATTGTTCTGTAGAGAGGGGGAACCCTAAACAGATGATTGAGGCCTATAGTTGGAGTTGGGCCAGTTCACGGAGTGTTCACGTCTTGCGTTTGAGACCTGGATGGGGTGCTACCACGGGGATCTCAGAGCCAAGAATAAACATCAACACATCATCTGCCACCCTCCTGCCAGTGTGTAGCTCGGCTTCTCCAAGTTTGAGCCACAGCCCACAGAATAGAGTTCATCACTTGGTTCATCAGCACACGTCGTCATTACTGCATGTCTCGGGAAGTCAATTCCAATCAAGTGCCTCCCGAATACTAGTGCAAGGTTTGCAGGATGCCTCCCTGACTCAGTGACAAGGGGGTAACCACTCTCCAAAAAAGTGTACGCCAGTTCCAGCTGGAACCAGGTAGTTGCAGTCCGGTTTCACATGGCCTGTACACTGGTTCCAGGAAGTGGGTACCTCCTCGCTCAGTGACGGTCAGGGAGTCCGTGGCCTATGTTCTGACTAACCTCCATAATTATCTAGCATCAGTATCTGGGTATGGCATTTACAGTATGTTAGAGACTGCTCTATACGGAACATCTATTCTGGAGATCGGTGTATCATCATTTCTAGATTTCTAGACCTATGACAGATATTATCAATGTGGTATAGATATTTGTTACTCCTCTCATCCACATTTATATATGATATACATGCAAGATGTAGCTGTGATGTCTACACCAGATAGGCCTATATATATTTTACGTCGGTGGTAGATGTTCAGATGCCACACAGACATAAATTACGCATCTTTTCCTAGGACATTTGCTAGTCAGTGCTACATCTATTCATGGTGATCCGCTCTTCCACAAACGTTGCACAGAGGTTCGGCTAATATAATTTTTAGGTCTCACAGATGTTGGTGTGCTACCTGGGTACTGACAAAAAATTCTCTTATTTACTTTTGAACAGTGACACATTTTTACAAGGGGCTATTTTGGAATATATTTTAATGCAACATCCATTTACACCTTAAGAAAAAAAACACAAACGGGGGGGGGGGGCACAATGAAAAAATGTTTTTTGTAGGAATATATAGTTGACGGAATAAACCCGACAACAGGGAGAGTCATTCAAATATTTGTACGATTTTCTTCAAAGATATTTCTTATCCTCTGGTCGACTGTACAAAAGAAATGGCCGGTTTCGGAAATACGCTGTAGAGTAAAATTGTTTTGATTTATCTGTACCTGCTTTCGTTGCCAGATCGGGGTGTTTTACCTGGTGGAATTTGGCGCCTGTACGGACGTATTTTGAGCCCTACACTTGAACCATTATAAGTATCCTGCTTGAATGGACCATTTACCACTCATGCTATCGAAACTGATAATAATAATTTTAAAAGAATGCAAGGACAGGATTAAAAGCTCTGAAGAATTTCCGTGTCTGGCCACCTTTCCACTGATGTCCCTCGGCTTGAAAAAATAGTCCCCTTTATGTCGCTCATTACCGAGCTGCAGTGGTAATACAATGTAATTAGGATGTTAATTTAGCATCACCGAACCATTAGCAACAAAAGCAACACGACGCTGAGAACCTGCACCATGTCGAGGTTCCTCCCTCCCCTCTTTTTTTCCCGGCGCCACCGCGCCGGCGGACATGATGGAACATGGAAAATCTGCTCATTCTGCTGCCGGACCTTACCGCGTGAGTTCCTCGTCCACTGATCTCCCGTGCCTACCGAGTCGTTTCCCCGTCCACACAGCTTCCAGTCGTGTTCCAATCACTAGCGCGAAGTACCCTAACTGCCTTATTTCCCACGCTGTTACCCCTCTGTCCTTATTTCCCACCGTGCCTCGCACTGACTGGCTGTTCTTATGGAGAACAACATACTGCGTACTACTTTCGGGGCAGATCACAGCCCTGCCTTCGCCGGAAGGATTGCCCAAAAAGTTCACACTTATGGTCGTCGGACAATAGCTCCGTCCCGAAAAGTAGCCAGTCGTTGTCCATGTCTCTTCTCCCTTACACCTCCTCCCGACCCGACGCGACGTAAAGATCTGCTCGGTTGTAATTAGTTGCGCTCCTTTGTGAATACCTGGGGGTGGATTCACAAATGAGCGCAAATAAGATACATGGCGCAAGTTCAGTTCACTTTTTCGCCACCGGAGGGGTGGCGCTGCGAGTTGGATTCACAAAGGAGCGTAACTCCTTACAACCGAGCGGATCTCTACTTCTACGTACTTTGAGGAAGGTTTAACACAATAAATTATTGTGTACATAAAAATGGCAAGTATATTGGGACAACTGCTGTTTTAATATGAAATTTGATAGGTGAGGACCTATTTTTATAATATATTGATGAGGACTTATTACAAATGGCAGTTACAGAATGTGGTAGTTCTGCACTACTAGTTTCTCACTGCAATACCCATTTGACGGATTATAACGAGGTCGTTGATTTAATTCAAATATCATGAAATGTCTCCAACTATCATAATGCACTGTTATCATTAAAAATTTAAATCAAAGATCCTGCAACTTCCTGCGCTATGTATGAAAATGGCCGCTACCAGTTCTAGCTTTCGTATGTCCTATGCACACTGTACGTCTGTACTGTATCTTTTCCAAAGCATTCAGTCCCTATAGAAATGAGGCTTTACGCAGATTTCCTAGGCCATTTAGTGGTATCTATTAATATGACCACAACTAAAAGCATTGCAGGAAATTGCACAGAAGATGTACAGTACCGTATCTAACAGTATGTTCTAAAAATGTAGAGTTGAATAATTGAAGACCACAATTCAATAAGGTCCCAATTAACCTTCAACTTGCTGATTTGAGTCCGATAAATACTGACACGGGTGTTTTACCTATCCTGGTACCTGATGCGGATACAAGCCTGGCGCGAGCGATATCTATGCATGAACTTCTTCGTGCTATGGGAGGTCTGCGTTCGAAGTCAGCCCCTGGACCGGATAATTTACCTAATGCGCTGCTTAAGTTGAAATCTAATGCTCTATGCCAAACCCTACTTGTGATGTTTAACAAATGCTTACTCAAGTCTAAGATACCCGCTCAGTGGGCTCAGGCCAGGATGATACCAATATATAAATCGGGTGACATGACGCAACCCTCAAACTATCTCCCGATTTCCTTGGTTAATAATATTTCAAAACTTTTCACATTCATACTCAACAACCGGCTTGTCTGTTGGGCAGATGCGCGTGGGATAGTGCCGGAGGCGCAAGCAGCCTTTCGTGCGGGACGGGGCTGTATTGACCACCTTTTAACACTGACTGCCTTAATTCAGAAGTATACCAGCAAACCAAAGGGCAAACTCTATACAGTATTTATCGATTTGAGTAAGGCCTTCGATTCAGTGTGCCATTTATCTCTTTTTAATAAACTTAACAATTTTGGTGTTAGCCCTTCCTTTTTGCACTTACTCATGGACATTTATAGGCAATTCCGCCTAATACCCGACCTTGATGCGTTACCTGAAGTCTCACTTGTCAGAGGGGTGTTGCAAGGGGAAGTACTTAGCCCAACGTTGTTTAATTTATTTTTAGCTGATCTACCCAATTTTCTTATTGACCATGGGGCATCTGGTGTCAATTTTGGTCCTGGTTCCCCTGATTTGCCGGTTCTTCTTTATGCAGATGATTTAATATTATTTTCCGATAACCCACTTTACCTACAGAAAAGCATTAACGCGATTGCGGATTATTTATTTTTGAATGGACTCACTCTTAATGTCGATAAGTCTAAGATGATGTGTTTCAGGAAAGCGGGCAAGGCTCCCTCCAGAATTTTCTATTATAAAGGCTTCCCGTTATCTCAGGTTGCCTCGTATACCTACCTCGGTATTCCCTTTAAAAGCTCTGGTTCTTTTTTCATGGCTGCGGACCATCTTGTGATGAAGGCTAAAAAAGCTATCTTGGCACTAAGGGACTTATTGATTAAGATGAAAACTCGTAACCTTGATGTAATAGTCAAATTGTTTAATTCTCACATTGCGCCCATTATACTATATGCTGCCCCAATTTGGGGAGCTAGGCATTTGGACGACATTGACCGAGTTCTTCTGTTCTTCTGTTCTTCTTGAAAAAGACCTTGCAACTGCCCCCTACGACGGCTGGCTATTTTATATACTGTGAGACAGGCCTGATTCCACTCAGAGAAAAAAATTTTAAAGCGCTCCTCCGCCTCTTTGTGAAACTGGAAGCCCTAGATGATTCCAGGCTGGTTAAAATTGCCTATTTACACTTGAAGGCCACACACACTACCTCAGCAAATTGGTACTCGGTTAATGTGAAGCAGCTGCAGGTAGTGGGTGTCCCTTCGCCGGATCAACAGCAGGAGGCTATGGTTTCCGTCCGAGCGTCGTTGACATCTAATATACTCCAAGCCTTGAACAATACAACTCGCTATGTGCACTATTTGGACTATGAGCCTGTAATTGATCAAAAATACATATTTCAGCTTAACTTACCGATCAAATTTGTGAGAATGATTATCAATTTAAGAAACTTTTCACCCTATTTACTAATCGATGGTTGTAAGTTGGATTTTAATAACGAATTTACTGCTATTGAATGCGATTGGTGTGATCAGAGCACTCCCTTCTCAATTTTTCATGTGTTATATGAGTGTCAATATTTCCATGCAGCAAGATCTGAACATTTGGATAATCTACCCCGTTACCCTCCTGATAAGTTGCATTTTTTGTTTTATGCTCCAGCGAAGGAAGACATCTATTCCCTGCATGCCTTCTTCCGACAGTTGATCAAGCGCATTGGCACCTCACATTTTTGATGTATACAGATTATGTTTTCTTGCCATTCTTGTTCTTGTTCTACTCTTTCTTTTTTTGTCTTTTCACACAATGTTTTTTCTCTGTTTACTTTATCTTGTAAGGGAGAGGAGCCCCCCTATAGGGCTTAGGCCCACAACGGGGTACATAATAATAATAATAAAAAAAACAATAAGGTCCCAATTGTGAAAATTGAAAATGTCCAGGAAGCGAAAAAAACTATTTATTTCTGTTTCTGTTCATGGTAGGCCATTGTGCTCTAAACCTAATGAGTAATGACAGATATGCACAACATGAATACCTGACAGCCCTTTCATTGAAATGTCCATGTAATTTATATTTTATTTAAATACTTTTAATTCTCACATTTTTTTTGCATTGTATCGTTCATTTGGCTTAAATATGGAGAAATAAACCGTCTCAGGATAAAATTAATGAAGATTATGATATACAGGAGACAGAGTATATGCCTCAGAGTAATGACATATTATATTTAATCAAATTTAATGTTTTTTGGTCTCCCATGCCACCTTATAAAGCAGCGGCCATTTTTGACCACTTCCCGAGGGCGCAGGTCAAAGATTTTTTGGTGACCCACAAGTCTACTTTATTTTCCACTAGGTTTGGCACTGCTGCCTCAGAGGGGAACGTTCTAATGGTAAAGTAACGTATCTCCTGTAGAAGTAGCGCTTAGACAAAATTCACGTCGCGCTTAAAAATCACTGCTATTTTCAAATCACGGGACACTTGTAGTGCATTAAAATCGCGCTTTGGTCCGTCGATGGTTTTTAGGCATTACTAGTGACATTTCGGTTCTTCTTGCATTTTATGCGGATGGACATCCACGGAAGTACAATATGCCATAAAAGTATTTCCGTAAAAATTGACAGATGAGCCCTTATTGCATTGTGGCCTTCAATTTTCTACTGAGGGGGAAGGGATTTCTATGGCATAATATAATTTAAATCTACAGTATTTTTGAAAGTGCGTGTTTTTGCGTAAGCTGAACGAGAGAGGGAGGGAGAGAGAGAGAGAGAGAGAGAGAGAGAGAGAGAGAGAGAGAGAGAGAGAGAGATCATTGATTGTCTTTACTGGCGATAAAAATTGCAACATAATTCAGGTAATTTTCAATTGAACCATGGAATCGGAAAACCAGGCGATGTCCACGGTAAAATGACTTGGCACTTATGCACTTGTTGATCTGAGCCTCGCTGTACGACAAACGAAGCGTCGCAGGCGCACCAAACTCGGGTGGTAGGTGCGCCTGGCGAATCCATGACGATACAAGATGTCACGAATCCGATACGAGTAACGCGTGACGAATGGGAGCGGTGTCCTTGACCCCCCACCCTTTGGACCACTCGGGAAACCCCTGTGGACATCGCCTTGTTTTCCGATTCCACGGCGAGTTCGAGGCCACGTTGACTCCTCTGCAAATCACATTGATTGTCGCACCTGGATCAAAAAATATGATATTTTCTTGCGGCGAATGCGTACCTATCCCAGGTGACATGAAACCGATAGCACAAACGAGTCAAATGCGACACTGGTTTTTCTTACCCCCCTCCCGTTTTTGACTTCCGATTCCTGTGCCAGTTGGAAGCCACGTTGACCCCTCTGCAGGTCACAGTTATTGTCGCACCTGAACCAAACCAAAATGGCATTTTTCTAGCGGCGAATGCGAACCTATTCCCGGTGTCACGAAACCGATAGCACAGACGAGTCAAATGCGACACTGGTTTATCTGATCCCCCTCCCGGGATTTGATGTCGCCTATAGTACAGTAGATTAAACTTCGTGTAGGTATGTGTACTCTACATAACATGCACGTCTACGTACTGTACACAGCCGGTTGGTGACACCATTAGCAACATGTAGCAGCATATGTTGCACATTGTAGCCTACGTAATTATGCGATATCTGATGCGGTTTGGGTATAAAAAAGATACTTTTATTGACGATTATGCAAAAAATACGAGGAGATCACAAATACTGACGCTACGAATCCTCCGATCATTTGTAAATAATTTTTACTTTTAATTCATATTTGATGGCAATACACTGTATAGGCCAC
>JYFJ02008096.1:0-13452 GCA_000934665.2 Catajapyx aquilonaris
TGTTGGCAACAATAAAATTTGCCGCAAGTCGCGCCGTTTGCCGCGCGACATTTTTTTTGTGAAATGGCCTTTATGGGTAGGTGTGTATTGTTGTGATTTTCGTCAGCAAAATCAGAGATGGTTTAGCAACATTTAGGCCCACTTGATTCGGAGTGACCCCTAAATTTTGAGGATTTTGGTTTTTTGACTTACCCGTGGTCAAAAACAAATCCGAGACAAAATGAATGGGCATTATGAGTTACGACTGACCTAAGGAACACGGAAATAGCGATTAATTTCCATGGACAGAAAAAATGCTGATTTTTGTAGTACAGTGATAATAACACTATGCAACACGATATTTGCCCATGGAAATTATTTTATTATTTTCATGTTCCTTAGGTCATTCGTAACTCATAATGACCTCGGGACAGTCAAAAAACCAAAATACTCAAATATGGGAGTATTTCCTAATCAAGTGGGCCTAAATGTTGCTAGACCACTTCGGGTTTGTCTGGAAATAATCACAGCCGTACACCCCTATGCCGTAACACTGCATATCAAGTTTCAGCCAAATTGCGAAATACCGTGGGGAGGGAAAAAACCACGAAATTTTGAAAATTGGTTTTTTTGGGGGTAATTTTTTTCGGTTATTGGAATTGGTCAAAACCCAATCAACATATTATGCATCAAATGAAAGATAAACGCGAGTAGAATGCGCCTATGGAATATTTCCTCCTAGAAAATCCACTCAGAAATACTTGTGTGGCATTTCATCAGTCACATGTCCAAGAATTTGGCTCCATTAAAATTAATGGTAATCCGGAAAATATATCTATTATTTTCTCGCGAGCCATGCATGGTCACAGGATTGAAACTGAACATATTGAATCTTGTATGGGTCACAACTCCTGTCAACAAATATGGCTGCTCTTACGCAAATACATCACTAATTGTTGGGGTCTTAACACTTGGACATGTTACTGATCATGTGACCGATAGAATGTCATACATGATTTATGAGTGCATTTTCGAGAGAAACAAATTTCATAGACGCATTCTACTCATGTTTCTCATTCGTTTTGATGTATATGTTGACTGGGTTTTGACCACTTCCAATTTATAACCGAAAAAATTATCCAAGAAAAGCCCAATTTTCACAATTTCGCGATTTTTTCCCTCCCCATGATATTTCTCAATTTGGCTGAACTTGATAATTTTACAGTGTTACGGCATTGGTGTGTACAACTGTGATTATTTTCCAAAAAATCCAAGATGGTCTAGCAACATTAAGGCCCACTTGATTGGGGAAACCTGCTATATATTTGAGGATTTTTGTTTTTTTACTGCCCCGAGGCCAAGAGCAAATCAACGACAAAATGAATGCCCATTATGAGTTACGAATGATCTAAGGAACACGAATATGATAATAAATTTCCATGGACAAAAAAGGCAAAATTTGTAGAATAGTGTACTAATTATTATTATTAGTGTCGGTGGATGGATGCGGACTATACGAGCCTATTACTACGAGCTAGCCCTTCATTTTAGCTCAAAGTGCTGTTCCGTAGGCCTTCAACCTAAAAGTAGGCTACCAAGTGCCCGGAGCGTGGATAGGTCACCCAGCTCTTATTGGGCCGTGCATTCTTATTTTCTTTCTAGAGGCCTGTTTTCCCCGCTTTAGGTGAGGGATAGGTATATAGCAGCCATTTGACAAGGTTAGGTTCCCATGATGTTACGTAGAAAAACTGATATGAAAAGCTGAAATTCCCCTAACTTAATGTTTCATCGGTTATTTTGTGCAGATGAAGCGGAATACCCCTTTAATTCCATCATAACAAAACTTTCTTACCAACAACAACTACTATAGCTGAAGCCTACATGTGATCTGTCAAATTACTACAAAGTTGTCACTTCTTGGAGGGAGAGTTTATGGTTTACACTTTACAGCTACTAAAGATGATCCATATATTTCTCCATGCCTGTTGGAACTTGGAAGTACAGATAATTTAAATCTGGTTTCCATCTTCGCTGATACAGATCTACAAGTCACGGGACCATGAAATGTACGAGTATTTACTGGACTGTGAATTTGTAATGGCTTTTAGGTACTGTTATCGCATTACAGCTTACATGAGTTAAACAGTAGTTTATAAGAAATGCAGCGAGACAGGCACAGCACAGGAATAAGAAAAACACATTGTGACTATTCTAACCTGTTATGTAATATGCATTTTATCACGTAGGCTATGCTAAAATGCCGCGAGTAACTTATTTAGAAGTGGGCAAGAAGTACTGATCATAAGTGTTTACAAGTACGGTACAGAAAATTCCCGACAGATTCTCGTGTCTGATTCAATATCCCAACACCGCAAGTCCTTTTAGTGACATGGGTCTGTTACTGAGGTAACGTTACAGGGTGGCCCCTAATCCACTGAACTGTGGAGGTCATGTACTTAATACATCTGCATATAGTCCAACATTGATAATGGTTAGTCGTCGCAAGACTTAAGAAAATCAGGTCAAAATATTTGATTTTATTACTGAAGTCTGGATATTGAAATTGAAAAATATGTCCATCAGTATTGAAGTAGGCTACTGTAATGCTTGTTCCTCTGCACTCCTACTAACACCATAGATTAATAAGGTGGCTTATTAATCTATGACCAGCAGCAAAATAATCCGCTATACAGTGCACTAGTATCATTCTATAGGCCCACATGCCATATAATAGCATTCATTAGGAGATTTTAGTTGACAGTCGAGCATCCATATCCGAAACTACAGCTAGTCGCAGACATTATTTTGCAATTTCGAACTTAATGTGTTACGTACTCTCCTGGAGATGTTATACGGCATGGTAAAATGCTAATTATTACCTCAGAAATGATCTGTCCCAATACTATGCTTACAGTCTGACACAAGATATGGTTGCCTTTTTGCTCTCTCATCCTCGTAAGCTAGGCTAGATAATCACGGCCCATACCTGTTAGATCCTAGTGAAACCATTTTGGATGCCATTGGTATAATTGAAGGGCTCCATGGAAGAAGGGGGTAACTAACATTTTGGCCAATTTTGAGTTAGGCACGTTGAAGAAGGGGGTAGCTGCAGCGCTACCAATAAGAAGCATTTGCAGTCTTCCATCTCCCACCGTTCTCGAGTTGGGCAGTGCATGAAGGGGGTAAGTCTCGAAAAAAGGGCCTTTCGTGGCACATGTGTGCATGGAAGAAGGAGGTAATTGCCCTCATTATGTTGTCTAGTGCATTTTTCGTCTCTTGTCTTGGTCTCATTGTTATGCAGAGGTGCTAACTATAATATATTCATTTTTGGTACCGAAGCAGGTTGGCATAGTGGATAAGGCGTCCGACTGCTAATCGGGAGGTCTTGGGTTCGAATCCCGGGGCCGGCAACTCTGACCGTGGTTTTCTGTGGTTTCCCACGGTCCTTCCAGGAAAATTCCGTAGTTGCTTCCGTAATTAATAGGCCACAGCCGCTTCCTTCCGTCCCTATCCTATCCCAAAAAGCGCAGTAAAATGAAAGCAAGGAGTTCCAGGCAAAACAAAAAAACTTCCCCCCTAAAGAGCCGACAGGCTGATAACGGGGTATGAATTATTATTATTATTATTATTATTATTATTATTATTATTATTATTATTATTATTATTATTATTATTATTATTATTATTCATTTTTGGTACAATAATAAAATATTGCTTTCATGATGAATATGTTCGTAGGCCTACTTACTTTCATTCAGTGCACTGCTTCTTCTGGCTGCAGTAGTGCAGTTACCACCTTTGTGCATTGAAATGCCCGTGGAAGAAAGGGCAAGTACGTACAGTTCTGGTCATAATATATCGAGGCAACTTCCAGCGACATTTTCCGAAGCGGCAGAAGAAGTAATCTTGTTCGCCCATGCTTTCGCTGGCAGTTGCCTCGATGTAGGAAAAGAACTGTACCATGTCATTTTGAATAGCTTTATTTTTCACCGCGCGAGCGGGATCTGCCAGGATAAGTCAGTAACGAAAAGATTTCACATCATGAGGTTACCATGTGACACCCACAGGGAAGTATTATCACTCATAGATCCAAAGATATAAGCAAGAATCTTGGCCTTGCATTATCTCGAAATGGAAAACTTGTTAGTTACCCCCTTATTCCATGGAGCCCTTCAATTATTAGTTCACTTTGCCATGGATAAGTAATACATACAGTACGGTAATATATTATGTCAAAGCGGATTAAATATGGGTTCCAACATTTTTATATTTGGTTCACTCTGGCATGGATTTACTTCATTTAGAGTAGCGTTAAATTATGTGTCCCTTTGATATCATTCAATAAGCATAATGTTTGAATAGGCGTCAGAATACAAGTTGCATGCTCTTCAAGGACCGATGTTACATATTTCAAAGTGAATTACGAACCTACTGTAAATCAAAGCGTTACAAGAATTATACAGTACGTAAACAGTTTCCTCCCCTGTTTGTTAAAACACAAAGACAGCCTGAATAATTACGGACAGTAAGAGGGTTCAGCCACAATGCACACTAATCATTCATCATCATTCTAATGTAATTTATGCTGGTTAACATATAGGCCTACTTGGTACCAAATTTCGGCTGTACAAGTTGAGTCATAATTCACCTTTTCTGAAGCTACTTGCCTACTTATGATATTTTGAGGAAATAATTGCGTCTCGGTTGAGTTCGCTACAGGAACGGGCTCTGATACCGGTGTTAACATTCGAAGTAAGTGAAATGTAATTGAGTTGTCACTTGCCATAACACCAGAGTGGAGATAAGTAATTCGGATTCATTCGGACTGGTCCATTAATAATCAGAGTTACCTCTGCATTTGCATATTTATGAGCATTACACCTGTCTTCGCAAATCCATATTAATGCGAAAAGCCCGACAATTCCAGAACCTTTTTGGCCAAATTTATAATAATCGAGATGGGTTTTTGCGTGAACGCGTTTTTGCAGTTATTTCTCATTAGCCCCAGAGGATAACAAAAAATAGGGTCCGTTGAGACGTGGAGGACAATATTTGCGAATCGCGTCCTGGTCCTGACTGCTGGCTGGGAAACTTGCCATCGATCCTGAAGACCCGCCGGAGGAGAAGAAGAAAATCTGCTGCATCGGAAGTCCAACGTCTCAAGGATGCAAACAAAACCTCCTCGCCATTTGATTCTCTCTCAGATACGAGAACAGAACCAACACGACGCGAATTGTCAAGACGGGAAAGAAATAAAACACCTTAAATTCATTCAAACACGCCTTCGAATATAGCTCGGAATTTTTTCACAATATTTTTAAAAGAGATATTGTTACCACGTTTCGACGAGGAAAATAATAGCGTTTGCATGATTCGAAATGAGTCCGTGTAAGCTGTCAATCGCCCCTGCGAAGTGCATAATTTATCCCAATTGTATACCGATCCGTGGCAATGTCTGTTTTCATTTGGAACATCAGGAGGTCTGGCAGTTTCGACTATTGTTTTAGTAGGAAGACATGATTTTGCCAAAAGCCTTTCTAAAAATACGTCTATACCGGTACCATGATTTGTAGGCCGGAATGATTGAAAAGTATTTGTAAACTGCGCATTAGAAACATTACAAAATATATAAACCACATTTTTAAAATGCCTGCTTAACTTATGCTTAACTGCGCATGTGATTTATAAATCCACTGAGCGATTTTTGTCCAAATCCGTTAGTGCCACGTTCACGGCCTTTCCTTGTTAGTGAAACTGACTATTGGCTTCGCTTGTAAAGAAGATTAACTTTTTCTTGCATATTAACATATGCGAGGCATAAATTGGCCAAACGTGGGATGGCGACTGAATTGCCATTATGTTCGTAGTATGAGTGTTGCAGTTGTGACCCGAGCGGCTGGGTACATACTGAAGAAAAAGCAAGTGAGGTTTGTTCAAGCACAGTAAGTTTATTTGCAAGCAAAATGAGTACGTAAGGATAGCTAGGTTTAAGAAGGTATTTAAGGTAACCAGAGAGGTATAAAGGATAACCAGGTATGGGTAGGTAACCTCCGAAGAGGAGTGACTGTTCACCAGGATATTCTCCTGGCTACTAAGCCTCGAGTGTTGGTCGGCGGCTGGTTATATAGGTAGTGCCCCAATGCGAGGTGGGTATGGATGTTGGCAGGAGTCACGTGACAGGTATGCGGCACGTGGGAAACCAAGTTGGAAAAGTACATGTACAGTGTGGTACAAAATAACATCCGTTAAGTGGGGCATCATATGGGCACGATAAAATTCGGTCACACACCTCCCCTCGAAGCTGATGCACCCGGTGAGAACGGGGTGCAGTCAAAACAAATGACAATAAAGAAAGCTCTCGGAGACAGAATTATGTAAAGGAGGAGGCATCATTATCACTGGGTCTGTGCAAGAGTGTTCAAGAGCATGTATACACTTACATACTATACACTGTTTAACTAGGGGCTGGCCAGCCATTAATGCTAACATGTTATGTACCCTTAATATCCATAAAAAGAAAGAACTCTGGATAGCGATGACGACCGATTTAAGTCCATTGTCTCTTGGTCGACACCGTAACTGCTATCTCCCTGAAGGGGTGTTTTCTCACGTTCAGGCGAGGAAGTCTCACTCTCCGTCACTGTATACCGAGGTTTAGGTTTGTCTGGGATCACTGTAACTTTACCAGGCGGGCGTCCTCGAGGGCGTCGAATGGGCCCGATGGAATCTGGGACGAGTGGCTTCTTCTTGAAATAAAACCGCCTCGTAGGTATGGCGGCTGGTAGAACAGGCGTCTTTGTCGAGGTACTGGGTTGTGCAGCAGGCTGCGATGGCTTGGTCGTCTCGACGGTACCGGCTTTGCTGACTGGTCCGGCTGCTTTCGTCGTCAGTTGAGGGCGTGTCTTGGCAGCTGCGATCAGGAAGCGTTTGGCGATCTCGACGGCGCGTTGGTTCACCGGCTGTTTTGGCTGGTGTGCCGGGAGATCTGCTTTTGGAGTGGCAATGTCTTCGGCTTCCGGTGCCTCTTGCTCAGGCTCGCTCTCCGTTGGTGTGGTCGGCGTACGGGCAGTCGGTGAGGCTGCTGGTGCATCTTCAGGCGTCTCTTCAGGTGTGGGAAGAAGGGCGTCTGCGACCGGCGAGGTTGGCGTGGTGGTTGGTTGCGATGCGTCCTCGTCATCGTCATCGTCAATAATAAGAACTCTTCTCGGTGGCGTATGCACATCTCCAGGATCGAATTCAAGATCGGAGATGTTGGAGGAGGAAGAGGATAATGCTCTCGAAGGAGCTGTCGATGTTGATGCAGGAAGGGGAGCCATCCTTGGAGGAAAAAGCATGGTTGGGTTGATGGGTTTAGGTTTCAGAGGAGGTTGTTTCGGTGGTGCAGCAGGCTGCGATGTGAAATCACCGAAAGCCGGTTTCAGTCGGTTGAAGTGGACTGTTTCCGTTTTCCCATTCAGGTCCCTGATTTCGTAAGTGGTCTCGCCGATACGGCGGAGTACCTGAAACGGGCCTGACCAGGGTTTCTGTAGTTTCTTATGTACCCCCTTCTTTAACCAGACCCACGAACCCTCTGGGTAAGGCTTCCCATGTATCCGCTTATCATATTGGGATTTCTGCTTGGCCCGTGCTGCGTTCAGTTGGGGGCGTTGTTGAATAAAGTCTGGAAGTCGTTCGACATGCGTTTGACATGAGCGGAAGTTGTTTCAGCTTCGCCCAAACGTCCCAACACTAAAAGATCTTCTGGGAGCTTGGCGTCACGGCCAAAGACCATTTTGAAAGGGGTCATACCCGTGGAAGAATGAGAGTTGTTCCGGTACGCGAATAGAGTGTACGGGAGACATTCGTCCCAATCGGTAGGGCGTTGTGCGACTTGGGCCTTCAACAATTGGACTAGAGTGCCGTTAAGGCGCTCCACCATTCCGTTGCCTTGTGGGTGGTATGCGGTTGTTCGCACTTTCCCGAAGGTAAAGATCTTACCAATCTCATGAAACACTTCGCTGTCGAACTGTGTGCCCCTGTCGGAGAGTAAACACGAAGGAATACCATACCGACAGATGTGTTCCTTTACAAGGGCTTGTGCCACAGTTATTGCGTCGATCTGGGGGAGAGGATATGCCTCCGCCCATTTAGTAAAGAAATCGACGATTACCAAGATGTAACGATTCCCAGATGCAGTGAGGGGAGGAGGTCCGACTAAGTCGATACCCAACATCTGCATTGGATCGCCCACTTCAATAGGTTGTAAAGGGGCTCTGAATTTCGTTCTAGGAGACTTTGTCTCCTGGCAAACAAGACATTCTTTACACCAGCTCATGATGTCTGTTCTTATCCCGGGCCAGTAAACTCGGTCCTTGATAAGGTTGTAGGTTTTCTCGTAGCCGTAGTGGCCACCCGTTAAAGAATCGTGATACGTTTCCAATATCGTTTTTCCCCGAGACGGGGGTATCACTACCTCATTATCGGTAACACCTTTTCGACGAAAGACCAAATCACCGTCTACTACAAGGTATTTAGTGTCTTTCGTCCATACAGACGATGCTGGGAGAGGAAGACCGAAACGCAAGTGACGTCGGACTTCCTGAAGGTCTGTGTCTTGAGATTGCCAGCTAGAGGCGAGGGGGTAATCACTTATGGGTGAGAAAACCACCTCGGTGTCTGGTTGTGGATAGCGGGATAATGCATCCACGTGTGATAGGAGCTTTCCCGGTGTGTATATGATGTGAGGAGCGTACTCTTCCATCAAAAGGATCCATCGAGCGAATTTTCCCGATGGGTTCTTCATAGCCCGCAACCACTTCAGCGGGTTATGGTCTGTTACAATCTCACACCGTTGGCCGTAGATGTATGGCCTGAAAGTTTTAAGAGCTTGGATCATGCCCAAAGCCTCTCTCTCTATCACTGAATAGTTTCTCTCTGCAGGAGAGAGTAATTTACTCGAGTATACTAGAACGCGTTCTTTCCCGTCCTGTACTTGGGAGAGAATGTTCCCGATTCCTATGCCACTGGCATCTGTATAAATCCGAAACGGATCTGTGAACCGATGGTAAGCCAAGATTGGAGCAGTTGTTAATCGCTGCTTCAATGCATCGAAGGAATCCTGTTCCTCTTTTCCCCATTTGAACCTTGCTTTAGTGCTAGTCAAGGCGTGAAGAGGCTTTGCAAGTTTGGAGAACTTTGGTACGAACCTCCGATAATAGGACGCAAGACCTATAAATGCCCTGACCTCTTTCACAGTCTTTGGGTTAGGAAAAGCAGTGACGCTGATGATTTTTCCTGGATCGGGTGAATCCCTTCTTGGCTTACAATGTGTCCTAGATATTTGATTTCCGATAGGGCAAACTGGCATTTGGACGGCTTCATCTTCAAGTTGGCGGATTCTAACCGTTGGAAGACATCTTCGAGGCGTCGGAGATGTTCCGAGAAGGAAGATGAAAATACAAGGATGTCGTCCAAATATATTAAACATTTCTCCCACGTGAGCCCAGATAAAATCTGTTCCATCAAACGCTGAAACGTAGATTGAGCGTTTACTAAACCAAAGGGGAGCACATTGAATTCGTACAGACCCCCATTAGGCGTGGAGAATGCTGTTTTTGGCCGGTCTTCCGGCGAAATATCAACTTGCCAGTACCCTGACGTTAAATCTAAGGTTGAAAAGTACCTTGCCCCTGACAGCGCGTCTAACGAGTCGTCTACCCTAGGCAAGGGGTAGGCGTCCGTTTGCGTCAATGCATTTACCTGACGGTAGTCAATGCAAAATCTAATGCTGCCGCCTGGTTTGGAGACCAGACAAATAGGGCTGCTCCAGGGACTTTGACTTGGGCTGATAATGCCGTGTTCGATCATCCCTTCGACTTGTTGAGAGATGACCTTTTTCTGGATAGGAGAAACTCTCCGAAATGGTTGTTTAACTGGTCTGTTGTCACCAGTATTAATGACATGGGGTACTACCTGGGTGTGTCCTATGTCGAAAGGTGCGGTACTGAACAAATGCTGATAGGAGTTCAATAACGACCTCAACCTTTCCACTTCAGAATGTGGAAGAGAGACTTTTTCAAGAGTTTCTGATATCCAAAGAGGGGGAGTTTGCGGGGTTTAGGAACAAAGGATNATGGATGAACAATCGGGACATACGCATTCATCCGGGGAGGGGGGATTCTAGGGATGAAATGGGGGATAAGTATCCAAGAGTAGTTGCCTTGGGGATTGTGGTAGCTATAGGAAGCAGGTTTGCAATCCGAACTGGTACTACATTTTTGTCTGGGGAGGATTCGGGAGAGACCACGCACCTGGCTAACATGACGTGGAAGCGGTCCGAATTCTCCCAATGAGGTTCGACTACGCCAGTAGAAAAGGCGCATGGCGTCTTACCATCTTCGACGAAACAAGATACAATCATTTCACTTCTTGGGGGAAGGTTTACAGGCTTACTCAAGGTAAGTTTAACTTTGCATGGGTAAGCGACAGGAGAAGGAGAGTCTTGGGTAGGTGATTTACAACACAGAGTGTCCGTATCTAAATCGATATGACACCGTTGTTTCTTTAGGAAATCCATCCCTAATACTACATCAAGTACAGGGTGTTCAACTACCAGGAAAGTCATCTGGTAGAGTACATTTCCCATTTCCATGGGGAGAAGAACTTTCCCTAGCGGGAAGCAACTCCTACCGTCTCCTACTCGTAGAACCACAGAAGAAGGTTCCAATGGCTGTTTGATTCCGATGGGGAGTTCGTCCCATACGGTTTTGCTTGTGAGCGACAACATGGCACCTGTATCTACAAGGGATTGGTATTCCCGCTTGTAAATACGAACGGGTGTGATAGTGGAAGCTATCACAGAAGTTTGGGGTTCTGGGAGCTCACCAATAGGTGGAGCAGAGACCGGAACACACCCCTTAGGGCCGGTCTTCAATAGTTTCCCGGTAATCCCGGTTTAGTTTTTTCCCAGGCCTTAACTTCCTTTTCCAACTTCCAGCAAAATTTCATGCTGTGTCCAGGCTTCTTACAATAGTCGCAAACCAGCTGGTTTACACTATCCGTAGAGGTGCTCGTAGGTTCCTGTGGAAGGGGGGGTGTCCCCCGTCCACGACCAGAGAACCTCCGTCCCCCACGACCACGCCCTCTCACAAAAGTCTGAGAGCGCAAAGGATTCGTAGTGGGGGTTTCTGAAGGAGCTTGATGCCCGTACCCTCCAAATCCTTCGTTAGGAGTGTGAAAGTCTCCTGACTGTGGTACGGTAGTTCGTGCAAGGTTACCCTTCCACTTGCGAATACCTTCAGATAACTTGGCGACCCTTAGAATGTCATCTAAGGAAGATAAATCTTGAGTCAGGACCTGCTGCTGGGTCTCCATTGGTAAAGCTTCGAAGAGCTTTCCGCTTACTAATTGTGAGACCGTTTCGGGAGAGGCAGTAGGGTAAGACTTCGTAATAGCCTCTCTGAGGCGAAAGGTGAATGAGTCCCATCCCTCAAAAGGATCGAGAGCTAACTGGGAAGCTTCACATTGTATCAAAACTTTTGGAGTGACCGGACTTAGGTACGTCTCTAACGATGCACAGGCTGTATCAAAGTCTGCACGTTGAATTTCGCTCAAGAGACGGTACGCCTGAAAAGCGGCGGTTCCTAAGAAGAACGGGAGGCGGGCCAAAAGCTTAGGTCCGTCCCATTCCATCACGGCTCCGTACATGACGTACAACTCCTTCCATTCTTTGAAGGAAGTGGAACCGTCAAATTTGGCTATGGTCGGTATTCCAGAAGCCATCCTGATCTGTGTAAAAGCAGATCGGGCTATTGATACATATAACTACCCTCGTACGTGTACCCTTGAGTATGCAAGAAATGCTATACTCACACCAGAGCACGTACGAAAACACTTTGTATACACAGTACACGTATCCCGAACAGGGATCGTTCAGTGAATGCACTCGCAAGAGTATACGCAAGCACAGAGAACGTAAGAGCACGACAACACTTGTTCGTAACTGAGAAGGTAGGTATGGGTTCGTACTCGTACTGTCAGAACCGATCAGTAACTCTCGAAGGAGAAACCGATCCCACTTCTGACACCACGTTTATATGTGACCCGAGCGGCTGGGTACATACTGAAGAAAAAGCAAGTGAGGTTTGTTCAAGCACAGTAAGTTTATTTGCAAGCAAAATGAGTACGTAAGGATAGCTAGGTTTAAGAAGGTATTTAAGGTAACCAGAGAGGTATAAAGGATAACCAGGTATGGGTAGGTAACCTCCGAAGAGGAGTGACTGTTCACCAGGATATTCTCCTGGCTACTAAGCCTCGAGTGTTGGTCGGCGGCTGGTTATATAGGTAGTGCCCCAATGCGAGGTGGGTATGGATGTTGGCAGGAGTCACGTGACAGGTATGCGGCACGTGGGAAACCAAGTTGGAAAAGTACATGTACAGTGTGGTACAAAATAACATCCGTTAAGTGGGGCATCATATGGGCACGATAAAATTCGGTCACACAGTACTCTCTCACAGCTGCCAATAGCCCCGGGTCGCCGTACCTCAAAGAGCTTATAACATCAAGAGTGGATAAAAACGGTTTCCAAGTGTCGTCACTTTTTCAGCCAACGCGTTTGGCTGTTGGCCCACTACTCGGCGCCGCTGTCGCGTGGAATTTCAATAATTTTTTAAAAAATACAAGACGCACATAATTAAGAGTTATAAATCTTAAAACTGATATATGTGAGGTCGTATGCCGTTAAGACACTAATTTTTGTACCCGAAACTGATATTCGGCGCAGCAGGCCACCCTGATTGTCCTCCGACCAAGTTTCTACGCCGGTATGGCGGGCGCAGCCCCCACAAACGTCTGGGGACAGCTGAACCTCACAGCTATCGGTCCAATCAGAGACGGGCACCCCCAGCGCCACATGATGCAAGGATTGATTTTTTTTTGGATTTTGGAAGGGGTATGCTGTACTAACCTAACCAAGCCTAACCTTCCTTCCTTGCGGATACAGACCTATCTTCTCCGCCACTTCTCCTGTGGCGCTGGGGGGTGCCCGTCTCTGATTGGCCCGATAGCTGTGAGGTTCAACTGTCCCCAGACGTTTTTGCTAGGCCGGCTAGGCCCCGCCATCGCGCCCGCCCAGCCTTATGACACTCCTCAATTTGGGCGCTTAACCCTTTGATGACGGAGTTTTTGAAGGATTGCATTACCCCAGGGCCTGAGTTTTTTTCCCCCCTTTTCCGGAAATTTTATGACCTCGCCGATTTTCTTCAACTTCGGTGCATTGGTAGCCCACACCAAGGGATGAAAAACGCACCTATAGTTACCTGATCTAAATGACCTCGTGACCCAATTTTGAGGGGGGCAGAGGTCAAATTATAAAATTTCGACCTCACCGATTTTTTTGAAATTCGGTGCATTGGTAGCCCACACCAAAGGATGAAAAACGCACATATAGTGACCTGATCAAAATGACCTCGTGACCCAATTCTGAGGGCAGAGGT
>JYFJ02008097.1:0-13430 GCA_000934665.2 Catajapyx aquilonaris
TCAGTATTCTCTGACTTGTGACCCTCTTAACTCTTTCTATCAAAACCTTAGCATACACTTTCCCTGGTACACTCAACAAACTAATGCCACGATAATTCCAACCAAAAACGCCAAAATTCATTTAAAAATAAGGACGATTTTTTACATGGGTTTGTGAAATGTAGGCTAGCACCCCTTTGGTAATAATGATTGTCAACAATATCAAGAATGTAACCAGCAGCTTGTGACATCATGGCTATAAAGTTTAATGCATTAGCCCTACATGTTTTTTTTTGTTTTTTTTTAAATATTGGGTAGTGCGAACCTCACATGAGAAATTACTACACTGACCTTTATTTTAATCGCATATGTACAGTGCAACCTGCTTCTTCAATGCCCTGGTCCCTGGGCATGGGGGTAAGAGGAGGTTCCCAAGGGAGGGTAGGTTCTAGTCATTTCTGACGCTCTTAAATGCCAGACCTTTTCTCCTGGCCCTGAGCAGAGAGGCATGTGCGAATCTTCCTGGACATGTCGAGTGAAAAGCAGAAAAAGACCTGACCAAGCAGAGGTGACGGGGATGGGATTGGAACCCCGGACCTCCCACTTACTTAGATGGCCTGTAGCATAGCCACTAGACACACACTCACACACCCACACACACACACACATGTTTGCGTTCAATAAGCTCTGGGGACGGACATTGATCACTTTTCACTGCTAGTGTAAACTGATCTAACCTAACCTAACCTAACCTAACCAATTCTACCTAACCTACCCTACCCTAATGAACCTAGGCTGAGAGATACGGACTTTTGTAAAACCCTGCACAACAAACCTGTGGGGACATGTCCCCTGAATAACGGTAATGCTCTCGTGAGTTGGGTTGTGGGGACGCAAAATGTCCCCACAAATGGAAGGACGTCCCCACAGTTACAGTAAAAACTCCCATTTCCGGCCCCACAGCAAATTGAGCGCACGAACCCAAAATCCCATGCATTATAGGAGCCACACACAAAGTTCTCCCTGAACATTGTTTATCTAGAGCTCTCAGTGAGCAATTTTCAGCTTGCAGAGAACTGGAAGTGGGTTAACATTTTCTAACATACATGCCGACATGCATACAATACATGCATACATATTAACTTACATACACACAAACTTTATCTTCTATATGTAGAAAGATTTATGAGAGTGTTATTTTAAAGAAGTTGTCATTTCTTTTCAGCCTCCAAGGAAGAAGGCCTGCTACTCTGGCAAGCAGTGAACCTGTGTTCAAAGGATAACTGGAGGACAGTAGAATTACAGGCTGAACCGGGCTAAACTATCAAACATAATTTTCAGGAAGGAGAGTGCAATATTCTATGCTCGATAGTATATGGAACAAGTGATTAATCGTAAGCGATCATAAGTGGCTAACATGAATCAGCACTTATGCTGGAAAGTGGGTGCATAAGTGAAAAGTTACCAACAATGAATGGGTGATTATTTGCGAGATTTGAAAGAAATACCTGCAATTTAAAGGAGACTTTAAATTGGCTTCCAAGCTCATACAACAGAGAAAAAATATCAAATAATTATTTTACTCTTGGTGTGAGTAATGTAGTGACAGGTTGATATGTAATTATTGTTGCGCAAGTAAACAGTGTGCTGTCTGGGAATTATAACTCTAGGAAACATTTTAAAGATGTTGTTGAAATATTAATAATTGTGGAATAGGGCAAAGCAGAATATAATTATGTGAATACATTATTCCAGTTGAATCTGGATATAACAGATTTTAAGGGACTGAGGAAATCATTCTCATATAAGCTTATAACCGAGGTCTGTTATAGCCAAATCACCGCTTTTGCAACGAACACACGAGTTTTCTACTTTCATAATTATGCTTATAATGCACATTACTGCATACTGATTAATGAAACTGCACACAAACATGCCAAATTAGCTCACCCAAGGCAGGACAAAGAAAAACCAGTCACTTTCTTCTGCCGTCTTGTTCTTGCCAAATATACCAGAAAAAGAGTGATTTTGACCTTTTCAACAAGTGTTAGATCAGTGACAGGTGGGAAAATCACCCCTCTCCAGTATGCAGTGCTTTCTTTGCATGGGAAAGGAAGCTGAGTAATCAAAAGCAGCATATTTTTCCACTGAGGGGTCAAAAAATTGTATGATATAGACGAGATGAGGTGAAATAATTAGTATGTTATATCAGGAGAAAAATACACAGGGCCTCATGGAAGGTTGGCGGGACCAACCTTTCGAGTCTGTTATAGCCAGGGCTGTTATATCCTGATTCAACTGTATTTAAATTTGCAACATTTATGTGGACTTGTGCTACTTGATTGCCGTAGAAAATAATATGAAATAAGCACAAACAGAACAGCTTCATACCCAACGATATAAAATTTTGCTCCAGTAAATGCAGATTTGAAGTAATTCATATTACTTATACATCACTGGGATATTTCCCATCAGTGGAACGGTGAAGCTCTCCACCACCTCACTTCCACTCCATTTTCCACAGCATGATGAAATTTGACAGTATACAGGGTGACTCTAAAGTCAGGATACCTAGGTAATTGGATTGAATTGTTGGTTTCTAGTTGTGCCAGCTAGCAGATTATTAACAGTCAGTAAAGTTTGACTTGGCACAGTTGGCACTTGGAGTTGGCACAACTGGCAACCAACACTGCAATTCAATTACCAGACTTTAGAGTCATCCTGTATTGTCTGTCTAATCTGAGATGGCAGTGCATGTGAGCAATTTGATTGCGGGATGTAATCGCCGAGCGATAACATCGCTGAGTACCCCAAGTTACGATTGTTACCGTAATTGTTACTTTTGCTCCAAACAATTGGATTCATCGCTCGGTGATGACGTCAAGCGATCAAATCACTCACATGTAAACGCACCTTTATTGCAATACCCTGTTCATTGGTTAAAATGGTAAGTTTCTATAGAAACGTACACTGAAATCTATACACTATAACAGTTCTAGATAGAGAGCCTTGAAGAATACCATAGGCTCAAAGAATTGAAAGTGTTTGTAATGAACAGATGGTGCATAGAATTTTTAAAATCTGGGTAACCCAGCTATGGGTTTTGTCTTATAATAAAGCAAGTTACACTGTACATATGAACTTATTCCAGGTACTGTATGCAAAAAGAGTTGTCATATCCCTCTCACCCTTACTCCTCTACTTCTTTCCAACACTCCAACCCACCTACAACTCTTTTCATAAACGTCTTCCCCTCCCAGTCTACCTGCTGAAGTGGCCTAGTCTAGAAGCTTGCCATGCAGGCTCTCCTGCTTGGCAGTGATGCCAGGGAAGGCTCTGCTGCTTCCGAGTCTCCTTCTTCATGTTCAACATGTCCTCCTGCGCCCTTGTCACCGCAGGAATTTGGCTGTTTCTGGAACTTCGTGTGAGGATTTGTGGAAGTCCTGCGCTGCCTCATGCAATATGATGTTTCTTGGGTTTTTAGCAATGAAGATTCCCTTCCATACGAGCCCCAGAACACTTGAATAACACCAACAACAACAACCAGTCAGATTGTGCGAGTTCCTAGGTTTGATTTCTAGGGCTGCCTGTCCTGAGTTGAGTTTTTTTATTATTGTTTCTCCACTGTCAATTAATCCACTGTATTGCAGTTTCTGTTCTGGAGTAACCACTTGAGCAACATCTACTTCCCTGCCTCTCTTCATTTTTGTCATGCCATTCATAAATGGATTGCTATAATAATGGGGCCACATGTCTTGGTTCAGGTAGGCTATAAAATGCCATGTGGGAGCTACAAAACTTGATCCATGTCATCATCTGAATTCTGGGAAGAAAAATGTCTGATAGGTAACAAAATCAATGTATCAGGAAGAATTGGCACCAAATTCATGTCATACCTTCAAGTTTTTCATATGTAAGTTATTACATGAGCTGAGGAAAAACTGCTTCGTCTCAACTGACTTGTTTGTTTAGGAGCCATAGCCATCCATGCAGCCAACAAGTTCAAATTCTCCATCACTCCATGCACGTCGATGAAAGAATATCCGAAGCATCAGTTTTCCCACCAGATTTTTATCCTGCACTAGCCCGGGTTGCCCGGGTATGTTGGGGTGCTGGTAAAGGTAGGGGTACATAATTATACAGTATTTTAGGAAGTGTGTTTGTTTGTGAAAATTTCCCTTCCATACACTCGAAACTCGATATGTCTTAAAATAGGCCTTATAAGTTACAATAAGCCAAAGTTTGTCACTATCTGTGATAGATTTTACCTGCTTGTCTTATAGCGTATAGTCACACAGATATTCTGATAGGATGACTGTGTAAAAAGAGGAATGCGGATAGAGTTGGCCCAGGAAAAGACTGCACAGCCATGGGTTTTTTCCCCTCCATGTTTGACCCCTTGACCCCCCAACCCCACTTCACACCCCCACCTCTTTCCATATGTTTTTGCTCTGAAGAACTTTAGAAATGTACTGTAGGTACTGTACGCATGGTGGGAAATTTTGTTTTCAACACGGAGTAATATTTGTAAATACTGTATTATTTTGTTGTATTTAATTTTGTCTGGAAGTCGACATTCAAATCCCACAAAATCCCGGAATGACCATACGATACGAACTCATGTGAGGTGGCCAATTAGCGTAATGGGCGGATGCGTTGAATTAACGGCAATGGTTTAATTTGCTAGGTATTGTTGCATATAAGGGCATTTCCATGGGAATGCGAATTGATATATTGTTACTTGTTAATAAGTTAATTGTTGAGGCCCGAGCAGTGAGAAGATTCGGGAATATGCGTGTTGTGGGAGTTAGGTTCATTTTCGGAAGCTGGAACATGCGGCATTAAATTCCTTGGAAAATGTAACCCCTGATATACGTGTGCATGGGCCTTCCCCTGGATTTCTATAAGGGACAAACAATGAAACAAACTCACAAACAAACTCATTTATAGATGTAGAAGATGTGAACGTTTGTTCGAACAATGGTTTTGAATATTTATTCAAAACCATTGTTCGAAACTGTTCGAAACATTCTACCAACTAATCGCGCCGAAGAATGAATCGTAACTAATATAGCTGTTCCTATTCAATTTAGAAGAAGCTGCTCCGCTGATTATGGCCACCAAATTCGGTTTCAGGATTAGTTCAGCTCGGTTAAGTTCGACGGCTTGCAAATCCTGTTGCAAATGGTACAAAAAATCATCTAGTTAGTTTTAAATGCCAATTTCACTACTATTTCGGCGGTCCTCGTAAGTTGGTGACGGTTGATGATGGCCGCCACTCTAGTGTGGTTGAATGGTGGTTGATCGTTGTGAATAAGGGATGATCGCATTTCAAGATGTCTCCCTTGGTGTGTTGATGTGGATCTGTGCGTCGTCGTCGTCGCCTCCTCCTCCGACGGGACCGCTGCCTCCCCCGCCACCAGCGACCGACGCATCCCGTGGAGGCGGGGGCCTGAAGAGAGGAGGAGGAGGAGGCGGAGGGAGATGCCTAACCAGGAGAAGGTGAAGGAGCTGCTCTCTGACCTGGGCCGGGCCACGCTGAGGGGGGTGCGGAAGTGCCCCAAGTGCGGGACCTACAACGGGACCAGGGGGCTCAGCTGCAAGAACAAGTCCTGCGATGTCATCTTCAAGGAGGCGGGGGAGAGGAAGAAGCTCTCCATCGAGGCATGCAAGATAGTCACCGGATCATCACAGGTACACTCTGCTTCTGTACCGTTCATATCAAAGTCTGAAAGTGCTGTTGAACAACTTTGGTTGACGTTACTGGCCCTTGGGAACCAACAGAGCAGCTTCAGTGACCATTTGGGCTATAAAGTAGCCTTTAATACAATAAGGTGAAGCAGGACATGCTCGTGCACTTTTTTGGTAGATCATGGTTAACTGGTGGAAATGGTTTGTTATGCATGTTCAACGTGTGAGTAAATTAAGCATTATTGAGTGTGTCATTTTTTCATAATGTATGTTGTCACATGCCAATCACACACATTGGGACATAAATCGAGGGCACAACATGACGACCATTTTCATCCATCACAATGGGGCAAATCTGTGACCTTTTGTTAAATTTCTCCCAGGAGTCCTTGAAGTCCAGTGATAAAAGGCTATTACTCACCAAAACTTTAAAACTTTTTTAGAAACTTGGACGTTCCATAAAGTACTTTTTTGTGCTTTTGATTGCATTGTGACTAATAATAATAATCTGCATATCTATAAATGAGGACGGATGTTTGTGAGTTTGCTATAGAAATCCCCACACCGCCTTAAACTAGCATATTGGTGGTTACTTTTTTCATGGAATTTGATGCCGCTTGTTTCATTTCCCGAAGATAAGCCTAACTCCCACAATAAGCACATTCCTGATTCCTCTCCCTACCTTCCTCAACAATAAATGACTTAACAATGTAAACATATAAACACACTATCCCTTCAAACAATATTTTTCAAGTTCCCATGGAAATGCCACCATTCATATCAATGTCTCACGCCCTTTTTCTTACACGTCCTTCAATTCAATGTGACATCCATCAACTACGCTACCCTAGGCACTATGGCCACCTCACATGAGTTTGTATCGTGTAGTCATGCCAGGAAAAAACACTGCACGGGATTTTGTCAGATTTGTAAGTAGACTTGCCAGAAACAAATGAAACTGGACATGGAGCATTCCCCGTGTTAAATACAAAATTTTCCACCTGGCATAGGCACATTTATTCAGGGCAAACATAGGCGGGGGAGAGGGAGAGATATTTGGAAGAAGAAAAAATTAACAAATTAAAAGAGAGAAAAACAGTGGCCATTCGGTATTTTCCTGGGCCAAATCTATCCACATTCACTTTTTTTTACACATCCTGTTGGAATTATTATGTACGTCAACTCTGCTAATCGAGGTATAACTGGGCACCTGAGACCTTTCCTTGACCTGACGACCCGTATGACTTTTGTGGGGCATGTTGGCACATCCCCATAGTTTGTAGCCAGTGGCAGTTGGCAGCATGTAACAGTAAAAAGTGCAACCACCACATTTTTGTTCCTACTGACTGATACTAGGATCACACATCTACACAGTGAAACCCAACCCTGCCATACTCAGTGAGATAATTTGCAGTGGATCTCCACTCCAAGATGCCTCTCATGAGAGTAATAAATTGAAACTGTGTCTTCCCTGTGGAATCTAGAGAAGGAAGATCTGGTGCATCATGTTCTCAATTCACACTTCTCAATCTCTGCTGAACTAGACTGATAAGCACCATTCAAGCATGGTATTCTTGCCTTTCAGCATGTGTACAGTGTTAGAGTTCGTGACAAAGGACCAGACTACCGCAGTTTTGTTAAGTTGCCTCCTCCAAGGCTAGTTGTGAGCGATGATGGAAGCTCTGATCCAGAGGGACGAGCAATGCCCAAGTGCTATGTGGAATCATGCCAGAAGTATTCGCCACCACCTGATGATGTCTCGCCATGCAACCAGGTAAGTTGACAAAGTACAGTAGAATCCCAATAATCTGACTCGTCGGTTTATCCAACCATCCAGCTCTTGCAATCAATCTATGTTTTCTCATCAAATGCTGTAATGTACTATGCATTTCATTAGCATTACCTTAGTTAAATTGTAAATACTCTACAGTAAGGTGCATACGTAACTAGGATAAATAGCCTACTTTGCTGTTTCTTAAAAAACCTTAATAATGTATGTCATCTCATGTTTGTATGTTTTTTGTTGTGTTTCAACCAAGTTTTCTTTACTCCTCGGATTATCCGACCTTTTTTGTGTTCCAACCATGCCCCGGTCCTGTGGGTGACAGATAATTGGGGTTCTACTGTATTACTTTTACTCGATCAATGAAGTTTTCTTTTTCTAGCCAATAGTAAGTGCACCTTCTGTCAACTGAATTATATGAAATTTTATCATTAATTTCTGTAGGATCCCCTTGGCTCGTGGATCATAGGCCCAGATCCGCCTCGATGCCCCCCAACTCCAAATTTCCACGATTCATGCCAGCACATCCAGGCAGCTTTACGCTGCTTTGCAGATGCCCATCCTCTGACTGTCAAGAGCACCGTACTAGATACACTAGACATTAGTGGGGAGACCAAGCAAGCCATCTGGTTGCTGGCAACCGAGTCCAGAGGCCCATTGGTGCAGAGGGTGTCAAAGCACATCATGGTAGTGAAATGCAGGCCCACCACAAGCCATCCCCTGGGATACTTGCACTTCTCCTTCTTCACCACCAGGTTGCACAATTCAGTGCAACATAAGTTCTACTGTGGCTGTCGATTTTTTAAGGTATGCTATAGAAGTCATGAGTGTAATTCTTTAAATTTACCATGCTTTATGGCAATGTACATGGCATTGTTTTGGCAGTTTTCACAACAGTTGCCAAGATGATGTTGTTTTTTCAGTTTCTTACGGTCGTATTCAAGTGTTTAGCTTCAGTAGTAGTAGGATGTTCATTATTCATATCATAAGGTGAAGGTTTCCCTCTATGGACTTGTAGCCTCCTAGTGGGGCAGAGAAATCATCTAAGTAAAATAAAATATATTCATACTGTATAGGTAGAAATTTAAAATTATCCTGTCACATTTAAAACGATCAGGTGAATAATTCTAAGCATGTCTTTTCCTCGGTCTTTCCTATAACAGTTGTAAATTATTACAGCAAGCCCCGTCTAAGGCAAATGGAGATGATGAAACTGGTAGCCACAAACGATGCGTGCACTTTTATGCTTGTGTGTGCGCATTTGCCTGTGACGACAAGCTGGCTACGGAATTTGCACATTACATACACTTAGATAGGATTGTCCCTCGCTTCTCACCTACATGTAGGTATTTTGTACTACAGTATATTAATGTGCCGTGCTCACTCATGAATTTTCTATTCCATTTTCAGTGAGTACACCAGTGGCTCGTCATTTGCTGGCCATATTGAAGGAGCAGGCCAACAATGGTGATGTTGTGAGTGTGGGTGAAGGGGTGTCAGCAGTGGAGGGTGGGGGAGGGAGGGTGGTGGCAGGAGATGATGGGGACCTGGCTGGAGGAGAGGAGGGAGGGGTGGAGGTGGAGGTCCTGATGAAGGACGACCACTTTCTGGATGCTTCAGACATCACTATTGGAGAAGACGTCCAGGTGCAGGACCTGGAGCACATACAGGTGCACATACACACTGTGGATGGAGACTCGATCACCTTTGCACCAGTTCCTGACGATGCAGAGTCCGAGGTAATCAAACTAGGAAGGTGTCGCAAACTGCACAGCTTACAGTTGTGCTGAAGCTGGTGTGTGGAGGAAGAGGGAACCCATGATGCACTTGAAGGGGATGGAAAACTTCTTTCAGAGTGTAAAGGCAATTGGTTCAATTCAGCAGAAAGATGCATTTGCAGGATGACATAGGCATCATTGCAAGGGAGGGAGATGCAAGTCAAAGCCACACCCTTCTTGTTGTCATTTTTCTAAATTACCTGTAGTCATAACCATTTGACTGGAGTAATTTTTTCCCTGGTCTGGCTCCAGATGTGTATCACTAGCAAATATTTCAGATTCTTGAAGTTGTTGGAGTGAAGCGCCGCCGAGATGACACCCTGCAGGCGGCACTGCAGGAGCAGCTGGTAACCCCTGTGTCAATTCCTCCACCTCCACCACCACCACCACTTCCTCCGCCTCCCAAAAGGGCAGGAAAGAAGCCACCTGCTGCTCCCAAAAAAGATGGTGTGTAGTGTTGTTTTTAGGTTGCCAAAATGTCATCCGGGGACCATCCATAAATTAAGTCATGATGAAGTTTCAAGGCCCCATTTCCTCAGGACACAGTTAGTTAAATGAGTAGCTTAGTTAGCTAGTTAGATTTACCTGAGACTCTTCCCATTAATTTCATACTGCTGCCACGAGAGAGTAGTTTTAAGTACCCTGAAATTCAAACATTGCTAGTTATACGTAAATGGCCATCATATTAGAATACCATGATTTGTTTTATCAAGGGCGTACAACGTAAAGAATCATAGGCCACATATGATCATAATATAGCGATGTTCAATTACTAAGTAATCTCTCTCAATAACTCGAGCTCGAGCCTTATCCTTAGAGAATAACGTATATGTACCAGTATGTGACGTTATTTTTTGTTTGCAAAAGTGTTCGTAAATCATCACAGTAACTGTACTAATGAGCGAATGTGTGGATATTTCCAGAGCCAGTTGGTGATCCTGACCGTGCTTGGACCTTTGAAGAATGGCTCTCGTCGGTGACAGAACGTATGAATCGCAGCATGCACTTTGAGCTTGATGGGCGAGCTACCACAATATCCTGCCTGACCCCCCACCGGTTTTTTGAGCAGCTCCGAGAACGTATTTCTTGTGGATCCAAGAAACGTCGCCTCCCAAACCACACTTTGGCTGGACAGACATGCTCCTCCCTCCCCCATGTAAAGGGATCCAGGTCATACACAAAATATGTGTGGCACCTCACTAACATCATACATGTCAAGAGGGTGTTTGACACAGGCCAAGTGCAGCTGCAGGTCACAAGGAGCTTTCTGCAGAACAGAGACGGATCGTATGAGTCGTACACCCCACCTGCGGCAGCTCCTGCAACCTCAGCTCACACACACATCAAGCCTCTGGAGCTACGAACCTTCCTCAAAGTTGGTGAGTTGAAATCTGAGATTGCATTGCCATAAAAATTCACCCGGAACTGTTAAATCCTTGAGGCAATAGCAGGTGCTATTTCTTGACATGTATTGCCTTTTTGCACCAAGTGGTGAGCAGTTAAATTTCTTTATTGAAAAATATAAGGTTAGGTAATAGTATCAAAAGTATATTTTGCTTCTCGGCAAAAAGTTACTAATTTAGTATGTCATAGGCACAGGAGTTGACCAGATCTGACCATCTTGAAAGGAAGATTTCTAATCTTCAACCTGATTCCAACCTGCAGGCAACACATCTCCTGGACAGAAAGAGCCGACCCCATTCATTATCGAATGGATCCCAGATGTACTTCCCGAGTCCCAGATCGGAGAACTGAGGCTCACCTTCCAGTTTGGACACCAGCGGAATGGGCAGCTCCTGGCGGTCCACCCCTTGTCAACCCCTGCCCCAATTGTTCCTGCCTCAATTTCCCACCAGCCTCCCATAGCGCCAGCTTGTCCAGACCCAGTCTCAATGTCCTCTCCCATCTCCTCTGCTCTAGCGGATGACGGAAGTGTGCACATTCTCCTGTCGTGATTGGGCAGAACAGTCAAGATTGTGGGGTGAACATGCCTAGTTCGTGTGACCTAGAGTTTTAAAAGTGGCCATATTGATCTCTTCATAATTGTAATAAATGTGTGTTTCGTATAATTGCAGGTTTTTAATTTTTCAGCAGGCATTTTCTACAGTGATATCTAAGATAAGTGACCAAAAGATAAGGCCAGTGTCACTAATAAAGCCCACTTTCTGGATCTTGCCTGCTATCAACAACTGGCAACATGTGATGGCATGAAGTCCTTACTGTAAGTGACCCCCATTGGTCCAGCTATGGCCTGTTGCATCTGGAAATACAGGGTGAAGGGAAACTCACTGACAATCGCCAGGTAAACTGATTGTACTCGCAAAACTAATGTAGGGATGTGCAATTAGTTTTTGGCTCCGTTGCGTAGTTAATGTGTACGGCGCCCTTAAAGTGTAGAGGGTCGGATGGTGGCATATGAGGCAAAAATGACACATTGCCCGGGTCTTGTACCTGGATTCTTACTCGGACGGGATTTGATCGCCTTTTGCACATGGACGATGTGTTAGGGGACCCAGGCAAGGGACCGGAGGCCCTCGAACTGCCTTTTGCTTCTGAGAAGCTGGCGGAACAGACGTGATGTTATGAAACTTTGATGGCGCCGTACGCATTAACTATTCAACAGAGCCCAAAACTAATTGCACATCCCTATATTAGTTTTACAAGTACTATCAGTCTACCTGGCGATTGTCCGCAAGTTTCCCTTCACCATGTATATCTGAAATTCATGGAACTCAAGTCATTGCACCCTTATCAAATTTTAAGTTAGTTTTAAAGACTCATTCACACCATGTCCAAATACTGCATGGTCATGAATTAATCTGCCAAAATGATACAAGTGGTAAGGGATGCATATGGAAGAAGCATGGCATGGGTCCTAAAGGCCAGAGGCTACTGCAGCAGTTCTCAATCTGTGGTACGCATACCTCCAGGGGTACACGAGCAGCTCTGAAGGGAAAACAACAGAGAAATAAAATGATGCAGGAAATTTCGAGGCGACTGAGATTTTTTTTGATAACTTTCAGAATGTGGCTGCAGAATGAGATAGGAGCGTTCACATGGGTGGTGAAGGCCTTTTTTCGAGTGCATTTTAGCCTTCCCTCTGCTGGTGGCCCCGGCGAAGTTGGTGTGGCTGGGAGCACATGAAAGTTAGGCCAGTGCAAACGAGGGATCATGTCACAGGAAGAGGATGGGGGTACAAACGGGACCTAGAGGTCATATTAGGTCCTTGATGAATCAAGCGCAGTGGACTTAGCGATCATGTAATGGCAACTAGCCCCATTTAATGCCCAACAAAACGTAACACACACTTCCTTAACAATGCATCTGTTCTTCAGCACATGATGACATACACTTCAAATCCCTCCCTCCTTTTCCAAAACATCAATCCAATAAACCCTTTCCAAAATCAATGAACCAACCATAATACTGCTCATTAACCTTCACAACAATGGTCTCCAAAATAAAGAACCCTTGATGATGCAATAATGAGGGAGGACAGGACAAGTGCATTCAACATTTCCCCAAAATGGAGAATACCTGATGATGTAATAATGGGAGGAATAGGACATACAAACTTACTGAACCTCACACTTCAAAGTGCGTTCAACACTGCCTATCCGGGTATACAATAAAACTAAACTTAACGGCATTAACGGGACCAGGATTGTGCAGCCAACATGTATCAGCTCCAATGTCACATTATTTTCGTTGACGAATAAGTAGCAGGTTTTGTCTGACACCACTTAATGCCACGGATTATTATTATCGGTCCAAAGAGCAAATCTCATGGCCGGAATTTGGGCTCGCACGTCAACAGTGCACACTTTCAATTTATTTCCTCACAGGTGTTGTTCACAAGATTTTGCAGTGGAACTTCGCACCTACCCTCACTGAAAATCATGCCTCAGGGGCGAGTTGCTTTTTTGCCTTTAAAACCTCACGATACGAAGGATACAAGTCGTGCCCATACAGACGCACAATGTGACGAAGCGACACATACTGCTCCTTACTTAGCTTTGCTGATTCAATTAATGAAAGGGCTTCATAGGGTGACATCCTTGTTGGCTGCAGGTCGTCCATGTTGGCTGTAGTGGGAGTGGTCAGTAGTATCCCACGGCTTATTACGGCGACACATGGAAAAATTCCGCAGTGGCGCCACCGTCTATGCGAGTTTAACATGGGAAAGCGCCACTGCGGCC
>JYFJ02008098.1:0-13419 GCA_000934665.2 Catajapyx aquilonaris
AACTCTGGAATTGCTCCTATAGGCCTAAGGAACATATGTGCCAAGTGGCACCTTCTTATCACAAAATGCAAGGTTAAGACGCTTAGGGCCCGGACTAATATGGCCTCCTTCTCACAAATGCCAGAAGTGAGCCACAATTCAGTCGGTAAAACATGCAAAACCGCAATTATTGAATTGTACAGAACATAATCATATAACTTTCACGTATGGAATAATTGAGCAAAGTTTTTGTCCTACATCCAGTCTTTATGATCATTCGGATTCTTGGATTGTTATTGTGTACACAATGCTTCAGGCATAATTTAGGAGTAATGTACGGTACAAGGTGTTAATAAATTCTTATCACATACTCCTAGACCTAGAGCTTGTGGACGGGTCAGGGTAGATCACGTTTTGCAAATAACCCATGTCCTGAAATGCGTCGTTTACGTGCTAAAATGTCTCAGATTAGGCCCCTTAGACAAGGTAGGCAACACGCAAGACAAGGGAGGGAAGAGTGCGGACACCACACACCCACATACCCTGATAATTATCATGGTATACGAGGGGATTCAAATGAAGACGGGAATATAATAATATCGCTGGATTGTTCACGGTGTAACCTGCAGTACAATCATGAACTAGTTATACTGTAATACATTTGCAAAATAAAAGGACTTGACAGTTAATGAAACCTCGTAGTGCATTTCGTGGAACTATAGTTGCCTTATGGTCAGTTTTTTCTATGGGAGACATGCGCAATTTTTGGACAGTGCATCCGGGAAAATGGTTCGACCGAAAGAAAGACAACGCTTCTAAAAATTTAGCCCACTTTGACCGGGGTCTTAGGACTCATCATTTTAGACGAGGAAAGGTGCCGAAAATACTAAACAGGCTTATCGCTGTAGAATTGTTTTTTTTTGTCTGCGTCAATAAAAGTGGTGCGAAATGGAGGTCGGCCAATTTTCAGGTAATTTTGTGAAATTCCAGTTTAAAAATTTCCTGCTACATTTCATGCCACCGTCAGTTTTGAGAGACACCGACAAAACAGGAAGAAGCGATATCCAGGCGATATCTATTGAGAATTTCCGACGAAAATTACGCCCAATACCATCCAATACTGTGAATGCCCCTAGTGATGTTCTCTCTTTCCATTATGCAGGCCTCGGTGTAGGCCTACTGTATCGGAACCCATATTCGTAATACTCTCTATACGAGGTGTGCTGTAAGGCAATCTCTATCTATAATTGAGAAGTTTTGTGCGTGGATTCGCTCTAGAAATCCATGGGAATGCCCTACACCGCCTTAAACTAGCTAATCGGGGGTTACTTTTTTCGAGGAATTTAATGGCGCATGTTTCAGCTTCCGAAAATTAATTAACCTAACTCCCACAACACGCATATTCCCGAATCTTCTCACTACTCGGGCCTCAACAATAATTGTCATATATCAACATCAATATCAATATAGTTCGCAATCCCATGGAAATGCCTTTGTGCAACAATACCTAGCAAATTAAATCGATTTCCTGCCACCCAGCATTGCATCTATATCTTGTGCCTCTCTTTTTTTACACATCCCATCGCCGTAAATTCATTGCATTCGCCAATTACGCTAATAGGCCCCCTCACGTGAGTTCGTATCGTATGGTTATTCCTGGATTTTGTGGGATTTGAAATCAGACTTCCAGACACAAATAAAGTGTTGAAAACAAAACATTTCCCACCAGGAACCTGTACGTACATTTCTAAAGTTCTTCAGGGCAAACATACGGAACGAGTTGGGGGTGTGAGGTGGGGTTGGGGGGGTCAAGGGGTCAAAAATTCTGGTAAAACACATGGCTGTGCAGTCTTTTCCTGGGCCTACTCCATCTGCATTCCTCTTTTTACACATCCAATCAGTATATCTGTGTCGACTGCGCTATAAGAGAAGCAGGTAATCTATCACAGATAGTGACAAACTTTGGCTTACTGTAACTTAGAAGGCCTAATTTAAGATATCGAGTTTCGAGTGTATGGAACACAAATTTTACAAACAAGCTTCCTAAAATATATGTACCCCTACCTCTACCAGCACCCCTAACATACCCGGGCAACGCCGGGTAACCTGCTAGTTTTTAATAAACCAGGCCCGGTATATGAAAATTAATCATAAGAATACACACATGCCGGTCTAGCGGTTACGCCACTGGCCAGCCAAGCGGGAGGCCGGGGTTCAAATCCCGTCCCCGTCACCTATGCTTGGCCGGGTCTTTTTCCGCTCTTCACCCGACATGCCGCGGCAGAATTGCACTCCCTACTCTGCCCGGGGCCAGCAGAAAAAGGTCTGGTGTATTTCAGAAAGTCAGAAATGACTAAAAATTACAGCGCCCTCCCTTGGGAACCTCCCCATCCCCCCTAAGAGAGCTGCGAGCTCTATCACGGGGTAAAAAAAATAAAAAAAATAAAAAATAAAAACACGCATGCCCTTATCTCAGTTTGTATGAATGCACATTTTCACAAATTCGTGCATTTTCTGGGCACACAATCTCGCATAAGCACAGAACAAGTTGAATGAGGACACACTGTCAAATCTTTAATAAAATATTGCTTAGACGCAATTGTCCTGACATCCACTCCTTTTCCTGAGAATATAGAAAATAATGTGATGGTTACGTCCATTAATATGTTGCAAATGCTTTGTGGGAAGAACGTTCGGAGACTATCACTGCGAACAAGGCAGAGACATACAGGCAAACAAAAAGGCCAAGTTTCTGTATGTTCAGACTTGTACAATATGTTATCAAAGGTGAGGCCAGGAAAGGCGTTTGGGCTTGTGGTCCTATATTGCAACAGACTCTGGGCACGATAATTTGACAAGAAGTACGATGGGGAAACACTATAGGCTAGCATGCCTGCTTGTTATTGGATGGAGCTGAAGCATTTAGATACAGGGAGACAGAATGTTCACCCATAAATGTCATATTTGACACTTCCCTCCCTCCATCGGCTGGCATCAAGAGAGTAAAAAAAGGATATGTTATTGGGGCTAAACTAGTGACAGCCCAGACTATACTCTTTTGTTTAAGGGGATGGATTAAGAAAGGTATATCACAAGTTACGTCGAACTTAAATAAACCCATTCTAGACTTAAACGACAGAGCATACACTAGGACTGGGATATGTAGCCTATAGTGCATGCAGTTACAGTTAGAACTAGTTGGCCTACGTCCGTTCAAGTGCCAACCTGTGAGAACAATATATTGAGGAAAAATAATAATTAAATAGTTCACTATCTCGGCTAATCTCGCTGCATTCATTAATACCGAATTTGAATCCGGATATAACAGCCTTGGCTATGACGGACTTTCGGTTATAACAGACTCGAATGGCTCGAAGTCCCGGAAAACTTCCATAAGGTCCTGTGTATTTTTACTCCTGATATAACAGACTTATTTTCACGCCACGTCGCGTCGGCTGTAACAGACAATTTCTTGGCCCCTCGGTGGAAAATATGCTGGTTTTGATTACTCAGCTTCCTTTTCCCACCCGAGGAAAGCACTGCATACTAGAGCGGGAGTGATTTTCCCACATGTCACTGATGCACACGAAAACCATAAAAATTTGTATTCGTTGCAAAAGTGGCGATTATGCTATAACAGACCTCGGTTATAACAGACTTCTTCCCGCGGTCCCTTGAAGTCTGTCATATCCTGATTCATCTGTATAATAATTAATAATTTGTACCCCGTGCTAGGGCTATGGGCCCTCTTAGGGGGGGGGGTGGAATACCACCATATATTTATTTTTATCTGGCACTCTTGCTTTCGTTTTTACTTCTCGTATATGGGGATGGGATAGGGACGGAAGGAAGCGGCTGTGGCCTATAATTACGGACACGACCCCGGAATTTTCCTGGTGAGACCATGGGAAACCCCAGAAAACCACGGTCAGGGTCGGCGGCCACCGGGATTCGAACCCAGGACCTCCCGATTAGCAGTCGGATACCATATCCCCTCCGCTACCACTGCTTCGATCAATATTCAACTGTATATCAAATGGGTGATATGAAAATTTCGGATGTAATCCCCTTTCAAGCAGAGACATCCAGCATATATTATTAATGCTACACAACTATCCTGTCTCTCACTATACAGGGTGGACCAACTTCAAGTGTCGTTTTATAACGGCTATTAATAGAAGCGCTTTACGATTGACGTAGCAGCGACGTGTAAAATTGCACACTTCGGCGCCATCGAAGATATTAGCTGCCAATTTCAGCACACATGTAATGAACCCTGTGCAACCACATGCGGCACCAATGCCAATCCGGCAGTCCTTAAAGAAGGCTGCCTCGCCCGCTCAGGTCATCTCAGGTCATATGTGCACCTACTTTTTTCCAGGTCAACCCAGCAGCAGGGTTGATTACACGTGAGCTGCTATTGGCAGCTAATATTTTCGATGGCGCCGAAGTGGGACATTTTACACGTCGCTGCTACGTCATCGCAAAATCACTGCTATTAATCGCAGTTATAAAACGACACTTGAAGTTGGTCCACCCTGTATTGACTCGCTAATTCACATAATTTACACATATTAGAATTGTTTAATCAAAACCTTCCCTAGTGGGGCTGGAAGTGTTTTTGAGGTAAGTGCCTGACGATGGCTCATACAATGTATGCCATTCACTTTTGGAGCTCGTTTTCTCATATAAATTTGAAAGCCTGATTTTGACCCCAACATATCTTGTGCTCCATCTGTGCAGCACCCACAGACATTATCCCACAAAAGATTTTCCAAGGCAAGAAGAAATTCCAACACTTTGAGTCTGCCAATCTGTGGTCCCAATTCTCCCCTGAAACCCTGAAATTCCCCCATGGGGGGAATTCCCCACCGGTTGGGAACCACTAAACAGAACGACGAAAGTTCCACGTTTAAAATTATCCCTAAAAGCGCCGACGCAGCCACTAACTAATCAGTACTGAATAGCCGCTGCTTGCGGAAAGAAAATTCGACCCATAGTTTTGTCACATCTTCCATACAATAATTTCCAAGTAGTCAACCACCTGGTGTCAATGCCGTACATGACAACATCGCTTGTTTACGAGCCTCTTATCGCCCTAACTTACCGCGTTTAGGTTTGGCAGGGACAACACAGATGGAAGAAGTCGACAGGTATGATGTTGTGATTGTTGTCCATATAATTTTATATTGCAGAGCGCTCGCATATTTACGTCCATCACCATCACCATTTAATGTTCTGGTATGGTCGCTCCGGAGCGTTAAGGACATTGGAGTTTAAAACTATTTCGGGTACCCCATGAAGTTTGGCCTGGAGTGCCCACATTGTGGATGAAGGGCCTGCTTTATTCACGCGAATGCCTTCCAAGGTGGAAATCCGAGCGTACCATGGCATTGCCCTGCACACCAGAAACAAGATTGGCAAATCACGTGAGGGTGATTAGAGTAGACTTTTTCATGTTTACTGTTTACTGCTATGGTCCCCAATGTCAGTCACGGTACTGGGACTGAAACTGAAACCACCAATAACTCATGTTTGGTAATAATAATAATAATAATAATAATAATAATAATAATAATAATAATAATAATAATAATAATAATAATAATAATAATAATAATAATAATAATCCTGGGTAGTGCTTTCACCCCACTTAGGGGGTATATCACTTTATTAAACCATTACAGAGAGCCTATTATTTGAAGCGCCCGGGCCCATGTGCAGGATGACAGGAGAGGATGTGCAAGGTATGAAAAGGGTACATTTTGTGAAGGAGTTACGCAGAGATCGGCCTAAGATATGGTTCCCTCTTACAGAAACAAAAGCCATCTAAGGGTTCCTTAATTTTTGTAGTTAATCGCAGTCACACGTACTCGTGTCAGATGAATATGGAGGATGTGCCAACAGCTCCCATTCCCATTTCTGAAGAAAATTTCCGAACAGCAATGGCCACATGACGGCAAGGGTTGTCGTGGAAGACAATGGGTCCCCTCTGCAACAAATCATTCCTCTTTTGCCGAATTTCTGGGCGGAGATGATAAACCTACCTTGGCCTATTGTTTACCTCACCATGACGACTACCCCGCCAGGAATCGAACCTGGGTCTCGCCCGTAATAGCGAAGGCTCTACCACTGAGCTACGGGGTATTTTTAGAACGTCAAGATGAGGTGCCACATGAGAGAAAACAAGACTCTTCCATGCAATAATGTACGGGAGACTATATTTTCCAGAAGATTACTTTGGTCGTGCCAAGACAGCCAACAGCATATCAATACCCCCAAACTCATGCGTTTATCTCCAGATCAGAATAAAGAAAAGTATGTCCATTCCTAAATGAATAGACTTCACCAACTAGATCCATATCAAATTGGCAGTATCGGGTTAGATTTGAGCGATTGCAATATATTACTCATAAGAGGGCCCGAAGACAAATGCTGATTCGAATCGTGAATCATCGTCTTCATCCTTGGTAGGCTAGATAGAGAATAAACAGGCATGCCTTTCGGCATGTTTCCATTCCAGGTTGGAAGGAAATTCTTGGCCAAGAGCAGCTTCCTTCTTCTAAGTTGGAAGGGCAGAGTGAGGCGCGGCAGAATAGGAACGGCGCTGGAACTGATGACTTCTAATCTCATTTCCATGATTAACCTCTTGCTCCCACACAACCTGCAGCTAACTCTCATTGCTGGGGGTCAGGGGAACTCAGAGCCTCTTGGCGGTTTCCTTTTGTTGTCTCACAGGCAACCACTATACAGTAAAATTGCGTTTTAGCGAATACCAATACAACGAAATCTCAATAGAACGCAATAAAAATAAAATTTTGGTTGGCCAGCCGTAAGAGCAATGTATTTGTAATCCCGTTATTACGAAATGCGTTATTACAAAATTTTCAGTACAACTAATACGAAAGGTGGTTCCACGGCTAGTATTAAACCCGATATAACGAAATATGCACTAGTGAAATGCTCCGCCCACCCTTGCCCCTCATACCAACTATTACTCCACCCAAATAAACCTTCTTCACAATCTCCTCCTCCTTCATCCTCTCCACATGGCCAAACCACCTTAATAGAGTACCACCTTAGACTATATACCCGGGGTTCCCACCTTCTTTCGTGCAGAGTTGGGCCATCTCTGGCTTCGTTTCGGGTGGCAATTTCCGGCAGACTAAGCCACCCGGGGGAGTTCACAAAATGACGATTAGAGACATTGCACTTGCACTTTGCACATCCCCTCCCACCCACCCTTGGAGCATACTAATTAAGATTCTTCTTAAACTCGCTCCAAAAACAATTCCAAAAGTGGCAACCCACCCCCCCTAAGGAGTAGTATAACTCCCCCCGTGGGGTAATGAAAAAAAAAAATTAATGGGTAAATAGGTTTGAGGATAAGGCTTCCTTCGCTCCGGCGAGTAGAGGGGACGTCCTTGGCGGGGTCGATGAGGTGCAAGGGTGGTGCCATAAACGTCGGCGTGGCCAGGGCGTTCGGAGTAGTGGCTGGTGGCTAGGGGGCTTGATTTGGTGAAGTACCGTATTGCATAGTGTAATATTTAAATTTAATATTGAGTGTCTGTCATCTGAGATGGGCAGGGGTGGGGGTGGGACGGGTTGTTTATAGGTTTATTTTCACAAGTTTTAATTTAGTTCATATGTTGGGTTAGCTTGCGTCTCCCTTCATCTCTGACTACCCCTCATAGGGAAATGTCGTGATGTTGTTGATGAATGCTCCGCCACACGTACTCCAGCACTGTCTAGCGATAAGCAAGTGTGTGGTCGTGCGTAACACCGTCAACAATCGTGAGATGTTGTGGTAAAAGTTGTATGAAGGGGTCGGCAGTGCCTGTTTCGGGGAGTGACCAGGACGCCGAAGACTCTGATGACTCTGACGACCTGTGTCTGTGGAGGTCCGTTGCTGAAAGCACCGGAGTGCCGGATGAAGTTACCTTCCACGATTTTGTAGCGGCAGATGACGACGTACATGTGTGCCAGGAGTTGACAGATTCGGACATACTTGAGGGGGAAATAAAAATAACCTGTCTCGATTTAACGAAATTACGTTATTACGAAAAGATTTTCCCGGTCCCGCGGGCTTCGTTGTAACGAGATTTTACCTGTAGTACTGCACTGTATTCGTTTAGAAAGGAAGCTATCATCATCATCACCGATTTTTTCACGCTTTGCTTTAGTTACAGAACCTGCCTTAGGCAAATAGAGGGTTTCGCCGGTGGATGTAGTTATCAGTAACGTTTCACCCACATATTCCATAAATTGGTAAAATATGAATTTAAATGTGGCAGATATATTTTAACGGCTTACAATGCTACAATCTACTACTATGGAAGTGTTCTTAAAATTCTTCATTTTTCGTTGTTTACAAGAAGATCGTGTGCTACATTGATTATACTACTTTATATCGGAATAATTGAATCGGTGATTTTGAAAAGGGCAAGATTCAACAAACCCCTTTTTTCAGGACACAAGAAAAACTTAATATTATTTAAATGGTGCTCTCTATAAAAAAATGTGAAATAGCAGTTTTGATCAGAAAGTCACAGTGTATTACACCACACTCACCTGGTACCCACCCATCGCTTCACATTGTTGCAATATGGAATTCAAATTGTTGGAATAATGCCCTTTTCAAAATCACTGTACAATGCATATGTAAAGGAGTTGTATTATGTACATATTAGTTGATTTGGAACGTACTCGTACAAACATGAGATGATCACAGTGTTATCAGTGCTCTTTTTCCGAGTCACTTTCTTTCTCCTCAGTCTGCCAAGTCATGATATCATCATAAACGGTGATGTAGTTTGAATCTACACACTTCATCACCTTGGATGTCTTCTCGCTTTTGAGACTTGATTGGCACTCCCCCTTCATAGGCTGTGGTACAGTACCCTGCATTAATGGCCATGCACACACCCCGCCACCTGGCCGAAAACGAGCAGAACTATAGGCGTGGTTGGCTGCGTCCAAAATACATTGACAGCTCCAGATATCGCGGTGAATTCAAACGCTTGCTATGAAGATGTATCATAGATCATGTATTTATGGGATGGATTATAAGTCCACTGTGATTCCTTCAATGCATTGAGGTTGTGAACCACTTATAACACAGACCATTTGAATTAATTAATACCCATTAAATGAAATGAATACCCAGAAGCCCAGAATACCCTTACTCGTCCTTATTAAATAACTCCCGAATTAAAAAGCGAAATGATGGGAGAAGAGTGATGCTGTTTACACGCACTCTAAAAAGTCCCATACACAGCCACACATTAACAGGAGACAGTAATAATATTAATAGGCATTCGAATGATCTGAGTAATAACTGCTGGATCACAACTTCAGTGCATTGATAGGAATCGCAATGGCTTTATAATCCATCCCCTGGACACATAATTATATTCATGATCCATCTTTATAGCAAGCGTTTAAATCCACCGCGATGTCTCGAGCAGTCTCGTGAGTATAGCCTTGAGCTGTCCAAGTATTTTGGACGCAGCCAACCTCGGCTACTTCCGCTCGTTCCCGCCAGATGGCGGTGTCTGTGCATGGCCATTAATGCAGGGTACTGTACTTGGCATTTCAGGTGGCAGTTGTACCTTATGAAGCTTATAGGAGGATGAGAGTAGTCCATGAATATTGCCCTTTTCAAACTCAGTGGCACCAGTTCACCATGACCAGTGTATGGCATGATCCCGTTTACAGTCTCATTCGATGCATTCCCAAGCATATGATACTTCTGCATCAGCAGTTCATTTTGACAAAAAAGTGAATATTGCCATTTTCAAAATGACCGATTCAATAATTATGCACTAATTTAAAATATATTATAGGAAAATATCACTAATGGCCATGACAGCGTCCAAATAATATTATCATAGTCATCATTAGTGTACGCTACCGTCACTGGACATTTGACTAAAAGGATCTGTTACAGGATGGATATTGCTGTGTATCACCATAATTTTAGAGGTAAATGTCTTTCAGGTTTGATTGTGTGTTTGAATAAGCGCTAACTTTGACAAATACTAATAAAAGTGACCATTGTGACAGCCCGGTTGCACAATGTGGCAATACTTCGTACCGTACGGATCATTTAAATGAGAAAACTGATTGGACAAACGTCAATATCATTGTGTGATAAATTAAAATGTGCCCCTAAAATGGGACATCATCTACCATTGCTTTAAAAAATGTCTCAGAATATCCAGAAGATGTACGATGGTCATCCGGAAAGTAACTTCCGTTATTTTATTATAAAAACAACAGTGCACTCCCATATTTTTATTATACAGGGTGAAGGGAAACTCGCGGGCAATCGCCAAGTAGATTTATAGTACTCGCAAAACTAATATAAGGATGTGTAATTAGTTTTTGGCTCCGTTGCGTAGTTAACGTGTACTGCGGCTTTAAAGTGTAGATGGCCGGATGGTAGAATACGTGGTAAAAACGACAACATGTGCGGGTGTCGTACCTGGACCAAGGCAACAAAGGGACCGGAGGCCCTCGAGCTGACTTTTGCTTCTTTGAAGCTGGCGGAACGGATGAGACGTCACGAAACTTTGACGGCACCGTACGCATTAACTATGCAACGGAGCCAAAAACTAATTGCACATCCCTATATTAGTTTTACGAGGACTACACTATGCAACACGATATTTGTCCATGGAAATTCATCCTCATGTTCGTGTTCATTAGGTCACAAGTAACTCGTAATGGGCATTCATTTGGCCTTTGATTTGTTTTTGACCTTGGTGCAGTCAAAACACCAAAATCCTCAAATATTGGGTTTTCCCCCAATCAAGTGGGCCTAAATGAGGCGCGTAGAACAAAAGTGGCCCATGTCCAAAAAGCTCAAGTTGGGATAATTCACCTGCAAGTTTGGAAGGTCATAGAAAAAGGGGAAATTGTGTCTGGATCCATATTATGTCAGATTGGCAATTATTACAGGGCAGTCTTTTTTTTAGATGTATTGCTACTGTCACAAAAAACTGATTTATTGATTTTTAAAATGTTACTTACTCCTACAGAATCATGGACTTACACCATTGCTGACTGGGTGTAATACAATTGAATCCGGATATAATAAACTTCAAGGCACCGCGGAAATCAGTCTTGTTATAACCAAGGTCTGATATAGTGGAATACGCAAACCATAATTATGGAAATATGTCGAGGCCGTCCTTTCGAGTCTGTTAGCCGAGGCTGTTATATCTGGTCTCAACTGTATTTATAAAATTTCCTTTGATAATTCCTCAATTTTGACAAAAATAATTTTAGGTAAAAATTAATTTCAATAAAAAATTTCAGAGAAGGAAATTCTCAGCAAATATTAAAAATTCGCAAATTCACAACATAATTTTAATCATGGAAAACTGACAGTCACACACTTGACGTACACAATATTATTTTGTCCATAGAGGTGCCTCCAGAAATAACTCTTGGATCTTCGTCGGCCATCTTTAACAGCTGGTATGGGTTCCAAGGGTTAGGCAACTCTCATTGTAGCAGAAATGAGATTATGTCATTTACTACCCAAATATCCAACTTAGGACTTATACCATTTTTTACCAACTTGTAGTAGTTTCTAAGTGTGATGGCAGTCTTATCTCGAAAATGGCATTTTTGGACTTGGGCCACTTTTGTTCTAAGCGCGTCAAATGTTGCTAAACCATCTCGGATTTTCTGAAAATAATCACAGCTGTACACATCTATGCCATAAAACTGCACATCAAGTTTCAGCCAAATTGCGAAATACCGTGGGGAGGGAAAAAATCGCGAAATGTTGAAAATGGGGCCTTATTTGGATAATTTTTTTCGGTTATTGGAAGTGGTCAAAACCCAATCAACATATACATCAAATGAAAGGGAAACGCGGGTAGAATGCGCCTATGGATTTTGTTCATTTTGTAAAATGCACTCAGAAAAACATGTGTGGCATTTCATCAGTCACATGTCCAAGAATTCGGCTCCATTAAAATTAATGGTAATTCGTCAAACATATATGTTATTATTTTTCTCGTGGGCCATGCATGGCCCAGGATTGAAACTGAACATACTGAATCCTGGACGAGTCACAACTTCTGTCACCAAATATGGCTACTCTTACGCAAATACATCACTAATTGTTGGGGGTCTAAATACTTGGACATGTGACTGAGCTTGTGATCGGATGTATGGCATTCCATATGCCACACATGTTTTTCTGAGTGCATTTTACAGAAAAACAAATTCCATATGTGCATTATACTCGCGTTCCTCTTTCATTTGATGTGTAGGTTCATTGGATTTTGACCACTTCCAATAACCGAAAAAAATTATCCAAAATGGGCCCAATTTTCAAAATTTCGCGATGTTTTCCCTCCCCACGGTATTTCGCAATTTGGCTGAAACTCGATATGCAGTGTTACGGCATAGGTGTGTACAGCTGTGATTATTTTCAGAGACATCCGAGATGCTCTAGCAACATTTAGGCCCACTTGACTGGAAAAAAACGCTATATTTGAGGACTTTGGTTTTTTGACTGCCCCCCGGAGGTCAAAAACAAATCAAAGACAAAATGAATGCCCATTATGAGGTACTTATGACCTAAGGAACACGAATATGACGATGAATTTCCATGGACAAATAAAAGTCAAATTTTGTTGCATAGCGCTATCAGTCAACCTGGCGATTGTCCGCGAGTTTTCCTTCACCCTGTATACGTACACTACGGGGCTCAAATGGTTTTGGCTACTTTATCCTGGTCTTGAAGCAACCCTTCACACACCCACACCCACCCAGGTTTAAAGAAGAGACAGTGCCCCTGCTCCTTATGTAACCTGTTGAATAAAAGAGGTGCTTGGGTTGCGTGTTAGTTAGGATGAAAGCGCAGCAAGAGTACAGTACACGTTGTCAGGTCTTCAGTGGGTCATCGTCAGAAAAAATTGCGAAACTTGGAAGGCTGCTGCGGGGAATGAAGATGTGAAGAGTACGAAAATTATTAAAAAATCACCAGTGTTATACTAGTCCATAAACAACTTTTGACACCCAGTGGATTTAATCGGACAACTTTTATCTTTTTCGCTCCACCCTATTGTTGGTGGTGATGCTGTTTGGGGAATGCCCTGCATAGCTTATGTCGCCATAATCAGGGAATAGCGAAATGACTCTGAATCTAACCCACATTGTAGTGTAAAATTCCAGGCAGTGATGTCAAAACAATTTTGTAAAAAAGGGATAAGAAATGTAGATTTGATCATTTGCTTACAAAATAAGACAGATGATACAGAGCATCTCTCAAACCAGCCCCCAGTCACTCCCTATACCTGTGCATCTTCCCCGAGATGCACCGAGATGGTGGCGCTTACCTAGCGGGGCAATTTTGAACCATTTCGGTAGACTCTGACTGGCTGGGTAGTAAAGGCCTCCTATACTACCCAAGCCAAT